>JAJEJO010001156.1:162272-174435 GCA_020662805.1 Glaucomys volans | reverse complement strand
TTTATTAAATGATTATTGGAGTGATCATGCATTGCCTGCATTTGCTCTCTTATCTCATTTTTTGCTTCACGGATCATTATAATCATATAGATTCTAAACTCCTTTTCTGTCATTTCTACTGCCATGTTGTCATTGGACTCTGTCAAAACAGTATCTTGGTTTGCTAGGGACACTTTTCCCCTGTTTTTTAATATTATTTCTGCATATTCCCCTCTATCAGTGAAGAACTGAGATCCTGTAGCTTCCTATCTGTAGGCTTGCTGTGACCTGGCAGGATTCCAATACCTTTCCTTTGAGAGGAAGATCAATATCAGCAGCACCCAATATAAACAATATGCAGTCCTACATCAAAAAAACTCCTTATAAAAGCATTAACAATTTGCAGTGCACAAATAGGACAAGATCAGTTGTTATCTACTGTACAACCATTAGTTTGCAATGAGCTTGTCATTAGCATGGGAAAAGGGAGAAATAGACTCCAAGGGAACAGGTAAACAGAAAGAAAATAGAGTAAAAAGAGAAAAAAAGTAGAAGGAAAATAGAGTAAGAAGAGAGAGAACAAAAAGAAAATAAAAATTTAAAGATTAATAAAATAAAAAGGATAAAAAAATTAAATATTAAAAAAAAATTTCAATAATTCATAGTCATACACCACTCAAACTTCCCAGTCCTCAGTTTCTCCCTGTGAGTGTGGTAACTGTCAAGTTTCCTGTAGGCATCTCAGATAGCAGGCCACCCCTCCCGGTGATGATGGCCACACCCTCAGGGGTAATAAAGAATATTTGCAGCAGCCTCTAATCAGGGAAGCCGTAGTGTGGGTGCTTAGTCCTTGCTGGGGGAGGTTTCCAGTGTCTGTAGGCAGGCGGGGGAGGTCTCCCTATTTGTGTTTTTTTAAGCAAAGGCTCTTTGAATATAAACTTCTGCATGAATCTCAGTAAAAGAAATATTGAGTAGACATGAGTTTCATATGAAATATTGAAGAATAATCTCAATACCTTATGAATCTCAAAGACTAAACTGATACTTTTAGTTGATAAATTAGAAGCTTTTAGAAAAGACTGTTTAAGACCTTTCTGTAACCACACTCACGCCAGGCCCAGCTGAGCCTGAATTGACCCCCTTCCCATGTAATACTGGAGAAGCAGCACAGATTTTCATGTCTGAAAGAGAGAGCTCACTGTCTCACTCACCTAACTGGTTAGAAATGAAGACGCAATTGCTTTCTGAAATCTCAATTTAAAAATATATGGGCATAATTATACACCTATTCAAATATGCTTTTCCAACTGATAATCTTACTGGCTTAAAATTATACCGACAGAAAACAACTGCAGTTGTGTTAAACTAATGACACAATCTCATGGACAATTTACTCTAAATAGCCCAGAGATGGGAACGGATAAATCATATCCTCATAAAAAGCTATTTCCCTCAATGAATTCCACCTGCTGAGGCTTACGGTTTCACAGATAAGACAAAAAACAAAAAAACAACATCAAAAGCATTAAAACCATTCAATTAAAATAAGACCTTGAACGTGGTTCAGGTCTAACACCTAAATCTTGAAGCAGAGTCACCTGCACATAGATTTTTCCACTTTGAGAGTTTGTGCTGTAAACATGGCTCTTCTGCACATAGCAACTTGCTTTGTGAAAGGACCCGAAGAAAGTGGCCTTAAACAGTCTCCAGAATTCCATTCCCCTTAATGTGAACCATTTTTTTTTCTTGATGTGTTACTATTACCTAAATTTCTTAACTTACTCCCTGTCCCCACATACAGGCTGATGGTGTTGACGGGGCAGGGCAGAGATAGGAAACAGGATTAAACAAATGATGAGTTTTTGGGAAACTATAACAGAAAGTAAAGGTGTACACACACTTTTTCTATAACTTTCCTTTCTTTTTATTGATTCTGAAATTTTCAAGAAAAATGTCCTGTAATTGCAACTTTTATTTCTAATTGTTATTGGGGGTAGAGGTTTCCTCAGTCATATTACCAAAGGAAAGATTTCAGAGACACAGAAGCAGTGCATTGTGTGAGCAAGGAGATATATTAAGCAAAAAAAAAATTGAAAAGGATACACCCAAGATATGAGAGTGGATCATCCTAAGCAGGAATGAACTGGATCTCAGTCAGGAAGCATAGTAGATAAACACAACAGGTTTATTTAGCAAAATAAATTATACTACAGAGAACATGGAACAGACTATCCCAAGAGTGGGGCAGCGTTGGATTTGGCTTCAGTGTTTTTATATCTAAATCTGATCTGATTACGGTCCCTCCCTTGCCCCTATAACACAAGATTGGCAGATGTGATTGACAGACGGTGTTCTGTAACTCCAGGTGGAAAGGCACAGTAGTTATACCAGCATTTTCTGCAAAATCCAACAGTGGAATCAAAAGCAGGGACAATGATATTACAGTGGCATGGTGATTTGCCAAAGGTTACCTTTGGAGATACTGCAGCTTAGTGTGTATGTCCCAGGGAAGGACCTCATGGAGACCAGTTTGAGCAGGGATCCTTTTTCCAGATAAAATGTCCAATTTTAACCACCAACTGGGTATGGCCCCTCGCTTTGGTCCACCCCTAATTTTACTCTCCTCTTGTGAGAACGAATCCCTCAATCTCCATGTTCCGACCATACCTGTCTACCTGCTACCTATCATTATAACACACCTTTTCATCAAATCGGGACAAAGTTAAATGAGGCAGTTGATTTAGTTCTCATTAGTTTGCCAATATATCTTCTTTGCTTGATTTGTTTCCACTCTGAGAAATAGCCAAAGGCCTTCTAGAATAAACCTAAATGCTACAAAACGACTTACAAAATTAATTAGTACATAAATGATCGCATTCTAACAGTTCTTCCCATGATCTTTCCCTTTATGTTGCAGGTTCAGATCTGCATCTGGCCTTATGTCCATTTTATCATGAGTGTTGCTTTTGCCAAGGGAGGAGATGTTAGTACTGCCTCACGGTAAATCCTTTCTCCCAGCACAAGGTTGAGTACATAAAAGGTTTGTGTTTGGTGCACAGCAAAATGGCTTTATTCAATACTGGCTCATGACAGGTAGAAGCAGTTATTGATTATAGAATTGCTTTAGACTAGGTAAATTTAGGAGACTTGGGACCTGGCAGAGTGGAACCAGAGGTAGAGAAAAAGTCATTTTTGTTTTGTTCTTAAATTCTGTGTTTTTTTTCCTACAATTGTTCACTCTCCTGAAAAAATAATGGACAAATAAGAATCCTATGCTGCAGTCACTACCAACAATTTGGCATCATTACTATAATGTAGAATTGGAAGCTCTGTACTACAGAGGGAAAGAGACCTGGGTTCCTGTTCCATCTCTGCCACAGTTTGTAAGAGATTGTTGTTTAACTTAACTTCAACTAATTTCTTTATATAAAAAGTTTTGTTAGATCAGTCTGCTTTCCTTTGAAAACATGAGACCTATGAAATATAATAAGTATATTTTTCAAACCTTTGTTATGTGTTTGAAAAAATGCTAATCTAGTCATCTGGTGCTTTGTAATCCAGATATCAAATGGGAATTTAAAACAAGAGTCACATACTTGATTCTGCAAATTATTTTGACCTTTCTGTGTAGTCTTTAATGGTGAGGGACAACTTTAAAGGCATGAAACAAGACATGTGTGCCACCTCCTAATTTTACTGTGAAATGTTCATCACTACCAACAGACAGAGTCACTGCATAGGCTACAAAGCATCATGACATGTACAATTCAATGTGACTATGTTCATTCAATGACTTCCATAGCCTTTTCTCTTGCTCCCTTTTACCAGTTTATCATTCACAGACCAGCTGTTTGGCTTCCAATAAGTCACTGTGTCTTTGGTTTTTGCTTTCTCTTCAGACAAGCTGTTTCTATTAGACTTGCCCTTCCCCAAATACAACTTGTTTGTGAGAAAAAAAACATACGACCAAAGTGTTCTATGGACAAAAATGTTCAGGAAATGTAGCAAATTGCATCCCAGATCAGATGGAGTTGTCACATTAGCATTCTAAAAGTTGAGATAACTGCAGAAAATAAATCTGATTCATTCTATTTCACCCAGTGTATCCCAGATTTCTGAGTGATGCCAATTAATAAAGTGTCTCAGTCTTGGATCATTTAGGAAATCTTCCAAGTACTATAGATGTTCTGCAAGGTCTTTTTATCAAGTTGAATAGTTTATGAAATCTTGAACAGTTTATGATGGAGATTAAATGTACAGTGATGCTACCATATGAAATTCAAGATTTTGAATTGAAATTTATAAATCCAAACTGAGAACTCCCCCATTCTTTCATTATCATGTCAGTGATTAATATATGAACTAATATGATTGATATGGAGGTACAGCCTCCTATAGATTAAGTTCAAATAGCAGAGAAGAACAGAAGAACTTCATATGAAAAATTAAGAACCTGGTTCCACAGTTTGAACTGTGGCTTTAAATTTGCCACTGGGGATTGAGCAGAAATTGAAACATTTCTGTTAAGTTACTTCTCTGAAAGATTCCAAAGAACAGTATAAAATGAAAATGTAGACAACACAGGGGAAAAAAACGTGGAGTTTTGGCAAAATTTGAGCAATGGTATAAAATTGTTGACTATTTAATAATCCAGGCTTAAGCAGAAGCACTTGTCAACTAATGAATCACACCACATGCAAGCAAGAAACACAAAGTATCTGGAAATCTAAGCCTCCAATTTTGGGTTTGCCTACACCCCACTTCTGGCCAAGCTTGTGGAAGATAAGAAGTAGTACACATATAGCCTAACACAAGTTTCAGAGTGGATTCTAAATAGAATAATTGACAAATCTTCCAGTTTCCAGTATGCTGCATGCAGAGCTTTAAAGTCGTCTCTCAATCCTAAGTAAAAGTCAATCATAGTGGAAAAAAATGGTTCTTATGTTTGTCAGAGTAGTAGGATAACAGGGAAAATTGGTGCCTAAACCAAAGAGACATGCTTGATGCAGAGTATCACCCTTAAGAGCACAAACCTCCACAGATGTCAGTGCTGGCATAGGAAAACTAAACTTTGACAAATGTCTGGAGATTTGGTATGAATGGATCAGAGTAAAACACATCAAGGGGTCCAGTATGGGAATCTTAAGATTTGTCACCTTAATCTCCCAGAGCTTTACCAAGTTCTCACAGTGAAGGTCAGAGAAATGTGCTCTTGTGATTCCAGGAGAGGAAGGGGAAAGGTAGGCATTTTTGGAAATCTCCAGGACATTCCATTGTTCTTAACAAGGTCTACCCTCAAGGAAAATTATTTTCCTAGTGCTTTACCTACTGGAATTTTATCAGAGCCCAGTTAACCTGGAGGAAGTGAAATACCCAACTCCAGCCCCATCTGGTTGCCCTGACTCACCTAAAGGAGTGGGGTAATGGGAGGGAGAGGCACTTGCAAAGTTCACAGTCCATCACAGGCTCACTGACAGACTCAGGATTAACCATGAGATCAAACATGTACAACCAGATAAATGAGAAGATATACTCCATTTATGTATGACATGTCCAAGTGCATGTTACTGTCATTTATGACTAATTAGAATAAATTTTTTAAAAACAAAAAAAATATTAAAAAATTTTTAAAAAGAAATTACAATATGATTTTTTTTCAAAATATATCTTCAAAGTTTTAAAAAAGAACTTTAAATGGAAAAACCCATGCAAGATGTCATGAGAAATCAATAATCTTCAATAACATATTCTCAATGAGATGTGCTTTGCAAAAAAAAAAAAAAGAAAGAAAGAAAAAATGAATTTAAACAAAAAAACTTCCATTTTCCCAACATTCTTCCCCCCACAAGTAAAGGCCTATTTACTCATTTTTGTTTTTGTTTTTGTTGTGCCCAGTACATCATACCCAACTATTAAAAAAAATATATGAGTAACACTACAAGCCAAAACAAAACAAAACCAAAACAGTAAGGAGAAAAAACAAAAACAAAAACAGACATTAGGACCTGAGTCAGATATGGGAAGGATGTTGGAATTATCAGTCCAGAACTTAAAACAAGAACTATTATCACTAAGCTAAGTTCTCTGATGGCAAAAGTAGAACATGTGCCAAAGCATATACCCAATGCAAGCAAAGGGATGGAAGCTCAAAGAAGGTATAAATAAAAAGTGCCGGAAATTGAAATCAATGTGAATAAAATGAAGAATGACTTTGATGGGCTCCTTAGTTCAATGGATAGATTGAGTAATAATGGTTCAACTTTCTGGAATGTCAATAGAAACTTTCAAACTGAAAAAACAAATCAAGGAGGAAAATGACTGAAAAGTAAGAATCCAAGAAATGTGGAACAAGTACAAAAGATGTAAAATCTGCATTATAGGAATGCAAGATGGAGAAAAATATAGAAATAGAATATGTTGAGCAAATGATTGAAAATTCACTAAATGTTAGACACATTAATGTGATAAATATTATTGCCACTAAATTAAGTTTAATCACAGAGGCCCAGGAAGTTCAGAGAACACCAAGCAGGATAAATGCCAAAATGTCTATACCAAATTTAAGGCAGGAAAAAAAAAATCATTAAGAATCTTGAAAGAAATCAGAGGAAAAACTGCCTTACCTTTTGAGTAGCAAAACTGTCTTACCTACAGAGTCTTGGAACATATTCCTGAAGATATGAAGAAACTAATTTTTTTTTAGAAATGAATAAAGAGACATCACTACAGATTGCCTAGACATTAAATGAAGGAATACTATGACAAGCTCCACATGCATACATAACTTTGGTGAAAGGACAAATTCCATGAAAGATACACTCTGCCAAAATTTACACAGGAAGTAATAGATGTCCTATTCAGATTATCTATCAAAGAAATTCAACCAATAATCTAAAACCTTCTAACACAGTGTAACCCAAATGGGTTAACCTGATGAAAACAGACACTTGAGATACTTCAGGGAAGATACACAGATGCAAAGCATAAGAACAGATGCTTATCTTTTATCCTTAGATTATTTTAAATTTCAGTTGAAGTATGTGAATAACATTCTTCATCACATACATATGTAAATGGAAAAAGGAGAAGTATTTAAACAGCATTTCAGAAAATCATGAATACTATTCTTTAATACTATGCCTACAATGGACAAATGTGTATTTGTAGAGCCCAGTTGCAATGTAGACTCTAAAATCTTATTGATAAATCTTGTTTGTACTCTCAATACATTAAAAATAAAATTACAAATTACAAATAAATGAATCATCACTACATACCTATTGGAATGGCTGAAATCCAAAACTGATGACAAATGCTAGTGAGGACATAGCATAATAGGGATTATCATTCCTAACTGGTGGCAATATAAAATGGGATTGCCATTTTGGAAGACAGTTTGGAAGTTTATCACAAAACTAATCATAATCTTAGTAATTTAATAATATAGTCCTTTGTTTTTAACTATAATCAAGTCATTCATCATATCTTTGAGTTTCTTTATCCTACCTACCACAAAAAAAATAAGTATGTGAGGTAATGCATGTGACATTAGCTTGAGCTCTCCATTCCACAGTATAAACACACTTCAAAACATCATACATATTAAAACAGAATATATGATTTTATTCAACACTTCAGATATTTCACTCCACTTCCTTCTTCCTTTCATTGTTTCTGAGGAGAAATCTGATGTAATAAGTTTGCTCTTCTACATGTAAGGCATTTTCTTAGTATTTGCTCAAATGAGTTGAAAAATATGCACATACAAAAATGTGGGTATGAAACATGTTTATGACAGTTTTATCCACAATTGCCAAAATTTGCAAATAAACAAGATGTCCTTCAGTAAGTGAACAGACAGATTGTGGAACACCCAGGCGGTAGACTGTTATTGAGCACTAAAAAGAAATGAGCTATAAAATCATTAAAAAATATGGAAAAACCTTAAATATATATTGCTAAGTGAAAGAAACCAATCTGAAAAGGCTTTCTACTGTAGGATTCTAACTATGACATTCTGGAAGAAAGCAAAACCATGGATATAGTAAAAAAGTTCGGTGGCTGATACAGATCATCAGGGAAGGAAGGATGAAGAGAGGAAGCTCAGATGATTTTTAGGGCACTAAAATTGTGTAAGGAATCTAACATGGTAGATACATGCTATTACACACTTGTAAAAATCCATAGAAAATAACTGCACCAAAATGAACTCAAATGTAAACTAATTTCTGGTAATGATGAGTCAACATAGGTTCGTTGGTCATAATGTGTACAATTGTGTTGCAAAATTTTGATAATGAAGAAGCTGAATATATGGGAGCAGGGAATATATGGGCACTTTGTATTTTCCACTCTTGATGTGTAATTACTACTGCTTTAAATAAATAGCCTATTAAAAGAAAAGAATTATCAAATATTTTGTGTATTATTCAATATCTGGATTTCTCTGTGAGTTTAATACCCCCAACTAAAACCAAGTCCTTTGAATGAGAAGACAATAGCTTATAATCTCTTATTTATCTCAGGATCTAGATGGGTGTTTCTTGCAGAGTAGAAGGAGCACACATATTTAGGGAAGACACATGAACCTATGAGTAAATGCATAAACAGTCAAAGTCAAAATAAAAATTTAACTCAAATACTTAACCTGCAAAAAGATGCAATGACTAGTACAAATGATGGAATCATTTTGAATATATTGAATATATATGTACACTCCTTCATCTATATTTGTGTCTTCTTCTTAGGGGTAAATGCCATGATGAGTCTAATGTACACCATGTTCATGCACCTTTTCTACTCTTATGTGAATAATCATGTAACACACAATTTTACTCTTGCATGTTTATAAAGTGAAGAAAAAAAATTCTTCATCTCTACAACTTGCCTTTTCACCTATAAGTATTTTTGTATGGTAAATCCAGATTGGTTCATGGTGTTCTTCTATATTCATTCTAATAGTACTTTTTAATATTTTTTTTTATAAATTTAAAGGAATGTTTTCCCTTTCTTATGTTTATAGAGGCATAGACTTCTTCTAGCTTGCACTGTTACTACTGTGCTGGAGTGAGCATCCACCCATGTGTCTCTGAAGGCACAGATAGTATGTTGCTGTAGGGCGTGTTGCAGAGTGAAAAGCTAGGTCAGAGCTTGTGTATATCTTCAATTTTATTACAGTTTTCCAGACAGCTCCGAATTGGTTATACAATTTACAATCCTGTGAATTTTCATATTACAAAACTATTGTTTCCTAACACTAACTCTTAGCCCTTTAGACACTGACATTTATATGAGGATACTGTTTGCTATCAATGTTGCTCATGGGGCTGCATCCCAAATTCTCTGCTTCACACGTATGTCTGCTTAAGAGTAGGGACTTAAGTTCACCCTGGTCTGAATGGATTCCCTTGTCTCTGCTGTTATTTCATGGCCTGAAGTCACCTAGGTTGTTGTGTTCCAAGTATAAGTTTCTTCCTCCTAACCTTCAACATTTTAGAGCTCTTTCACTTCAAACACAGCTTCCACTATAATTGAAAGTTTGGTTTAATGGCAAATAAAGGACTTCATTTATCCAAATGTGATCTGTTTTAACAACAGATAGTGAACTGATTCACAGGCTCATCTTCCTGTGTCTTGATAAGCTTAATATACAGTTTCATTGTGCTCTGAAATAATAGCACAGTAATATAGCTGGTAAGATTTTAAGGTCTCGGTAACTATAGGCTTCAGCTAATGCTCCATAACTGAAATTTATTAAATGTGTAATGCCTCAGAGCACAGTTTAATAAAACAAACTGGACTATGAAGAATTCAGGCCATATTTCAAAGGAAATACCATGTTAAGTGATCATTTAAATAAAGATTTACTACCAAGAACAGCTCATTCTGATTTGGCACTGAGATTACTACTGGAATGTCTTTTCTTTCCCTAACATTTACTTTTTAAATGGAAACCAGTAGCCCCTACAAATGTGAATCAAGATAAGGAATCAGAATGTGGAATAGATAGATATAAGTATATATTTCTATCTGGGACCTTTTGCTCAATAAAGTTTGGATGTGGCTACTAGATTTTTGTTTTAATGTGAACTTTTAAGAAATTTTATGTCTATCATATACAAAAAAGTACACAAATAAGAAGTGTAGCAGGTGATAAATTTCCCAATGATTGGTATCTAGATCAGGTTACAGAACATTACCAAACCTTGAAGCCTTCCCGGGCCCTGTTTCAATGTTATCCCCACCAATATAACTATTTTGTCAGCTTTTAATTTTTTAAAATGATAAACCAAATACCCTTACTTGTTAGAATAAAAATTAAAGATGGATTTAGGCATCTGATGTCCTGTCCAGTATCCATTCTATTACTTTTGACAGTTGTTCAATTCACTTTCACGCCAATGAAATCTGGCCAGAAATTCAATAACAAATTGAATGATGTCACATTTGCATTCTGAAGGCTGGTACTCTCTGCTCTATTTGGTACTTATATCCCAGGCAGCTCTCTGCTTCTGGAACCTTTTACTTTTGGGATACATATATCCATTTTAAGACCTCGTGAAAGACAGAATTACAGGATCTGCAGAAGGAGAAAGTGTCTCTGTGAAAGATTTGCAAACCAGAGTTCTTCTAAGGATAGGGAAAGACAAAGGGTTAAAATGTGTATTTTTTCTCTGTAAGCAGAGTTAATACAAATCAGGCTTGCATAAATTTATAATCTTAAACAAAACATGGTTTATGCTGGTATTACAAAACGTCTGTGGCCAATACAAAGATGCACTATGTAGATTCCTCTTTAAGAAAGGGCATGTCAGACAATTGTAAGGAATGCAGTGACTGGAAACTAGTTATTAACCTATTCAGGATTCCTCTTAGCTTTTATGCTGATATCATAGTGCTTATAAAGCTACTTTAGGCAATTGCTAAGAAAGACCATGGTAGTTGAGGACAGGCTGTACTTGGTTAGCCCCCTGCCAATAACTGAGCAAGACTCTTGCTCATTTTACGAATGTGAAATTCCTCTAACAGGCAATATTTTCTCTGCCATACCCCATTAGGCTGGCAGACGCTTTTTAAGGTTGACATAATGGTCTGATCGCTCCCCTCTAACCCTGCTCAGCTTTTTGAAGAAACCAAGCAGTAGGTAAAGATTGTCTCACTCCAAAGCCTCTTCCATGATGCCAGTTCCTAAACGTTCTTATCAATAGAGGTTTCAGAGAAGTGGAATCTTGTGGAAAGCTTGACATTTCAGATTCTGATACATTTGTGTTCTAGTCAAATTTTCTCCATGTACTACCTTTGAGTAGTTACTTTTGCTCTCCAATAATTGTGTTCAGCTTACCTGCAGAAGTTAATATAGATTATGTATGTTAAAGGGTGTTCATTAGGATACACAAAAGTACACAAATCATTTAGTCCTGTGCCCAATGCCTAAAAATCTTAATAAATAGTAATTTTATTTAGGATGAGGTAGATGAGCAAAGTCATTTCCATTGCTGTGATCATCCTGACTCCATGCTTTATCTATGATTTGTCCATTGTTCTCTATTTTTAGCATCTATGTCCATTCAAACCCAGATGATATTTTTCTAATTATCCTATGCTGAGGTCCCTTTTTTTTAAATCACTAGAATGAGGCTGAGATAACAGAAAGATAAAGGCATAGAGAAGATACCACAACTATTTGTTTCTGGAAATATCAAAGAAGCACTCTTACATGACTGGTCCACAGAATCCATGCTGGGCTCTCAAGGCTCCAGAAGCATAGTAATGATTGCTACCTTGTCTGACACTTTGGATTAAGTCACTGCCAATAAGACTAGACGTGAGGCCACCTTCTGGTGAAGGCCATTTCCTCTTTCATGGAAAATTAAACTGTAAAACAACACATACACGTGCTTGCATGCACTCACACATACACCAGATACAGGCACATTAGCATGTTACAAGAAATCAGCATCCATATGAAGGATGGTGGAGTGAGACAGGCATCATTACCCTATGTACATGTATGATTTCACGAATGTTATGAATCTACATCGTGCACAACCATAGACACAGAAAGTTGTACCCCATTTGTGTACAATGAATCAAAATGCAGTTTGTAAAAATAAAAAGGATTTAAGGATGTAAAAAAGAAAGAAAGAAAGAAAGAAAGAAAGAAAGAAAGAAAGAAAGAAAGAAA
>JAJEJO010001156.1:103027-162262 GCA_020662805.1 Glaucomys volans | reverse complement strand
AAAGAAAGAAAGAAAGAAAGAAAGAAAGAAAGAAAGAAAGAAAGAAATCCTCATGCCAGTCATAAAACATACTTAATTCTACCTGTTCCATATTATCCAAACATTTCTGCCTGATTTGTGCCAAGGAGATCAAGTCTAAAGTACACTAGAACTTATTATCCCAATGCAATACTCTCCCCATCTATTTAAGAAGCTACCATACACATTAAATGAAGTAACGTGTTTCTCAGGTAAGCCTCAGAACTTTATTAAATAACATCAGCTTAAAATTATCCAATTAATTATGGAAACAAGGACACATCTATCATTAGTTGTTATTATACTCAAAGCATGTAAAATGATTTTGTAGAGGGAAAAGAAAGATGGTTGAGGCTACTGCTTGTTAAATGAAAATTTCCAGTTTTATAGGACAGAAACAAATGCTCCCAACTACATTGGTTTTACATTCAGGTGAGACATTTTACATAGGAGCAGGCAAAAATTTAAGAGAAAGTCCCATCTATCTGGACTTTGGGGGAGGTGCCAGGACTGGGAAGTGAACCTAGTGCTTAGTACATGCTATGCAAGCACTCTGACACTGAGCTACATCCCCAACCCTTATATTTTGTTTTGAGACAGGGTCTTTCCAAGGCTACTGATCTCCTGCCCTAGCCTTCTGACTAGCTAGAATTACAGGCATGTGACACTGTGCCCAGTCTATATGGACTCTTTAGATGGCACTGAAAAAAAGCATGAAATTTGGCTTGAGGTCCTTCTGCCTCCTCCTCTTCCTCACATCACTCAAAAGAAGTGTTTCTTGTGATTGGCATATGTACCAGGCACTACCAGGTTCCATGTTAGGCCCAGCTTAAGCCTGTTATCTGCAGTTCGCTTCTACTCAACTCCATCAGCTCTCAAATCTACCTGTGCCCCTTGCCCAGGCTCCCTTAGAGGTGTTACACTATTCACACCTCCACTTGATCTTCAGGTATGCTGAGATTTCTTTCCCTAAACGACAAATTTCATTTCATGGAACTTTCTAGAAAACAGCTTTGATCCATCTTTTGTGCCAGATCCTGTAGATAATATGCAGGGAATATGTAATCTGAGTTGTCATGATGCTTAGATTAACATTTATCACACCACTGAAATCTAAAAATTATATCTAGGAGAAGAAGACATAAAAGAAAAAAAATTATTTTAAGTCCTCCAGATTGGAAAGAAAACAATGACTCATTGCATAGGAGTTTATTACAGGGCAATAACACTCCTCAGTTGTTCCAGTTGAGGGTTTCCCAGTTCACATCTTCCCCAAAGAAATACCTCCATTGAGAAGCAACAGTCAGAAAATCATAAAGGGTTTGTTTAATAACATGTTAAGCAGTACTTGGAGGTACATGGAGCTGATTGCCTCCATGAGAGGAATCAGACCGGGGCTTTCCAGGTAGCAAGATGTTGTATTTAATCTGGGGACTTCCCTCCTCATGTTTTATGTATTTGAAACGGTTACTGTGGTTTTCCAGCCATGGTTAGTGCACCTGTGCTGGTTTTGCCTTGTTGGAAAGCTTGTTTCAGTTGTACACCTGTCCATGTTTCGGTTTGCACACCGTGGCTTAATGGACACACACTGATTTGACCAAACAATTTTCCATTAATAGCTAAGCATAACCTTTAGGGGTTTAAAGCTGCAGCATAGATTACAAAGAATTATCTATCAAAGTGCCTCAGTGCTCTGCACGCTTTGAAGCTGGAACAGTTGGTTACACATGATATGTCTAAGTTAAGAAGTTATTATCTGACTGTGAAAGAGGTGGGTTGTTGGATAGTATTTCCTTTACCTGAGGTGGAGTAATTTTTTTTTCAATCACTCAAAAAGGGGAATACCCTAATGGTTCCTTCATCCATAACCCCAATTTCTACCCAACTTGCTACTTTAACTAAAGTTGATAGTCTACATGGAAATTCTTATGAAATCTACAAAGAAAAAACTATAAAAACTAATATATGAGATATGCAAACATGCAGGGTCCAAGATAAAACATGCAAAAAAATGTATTGCATTTCCATATACTTACAATTCACAAGAAAATATTACACTAAAATCCTTTTACAACATTATATAAAACATTTAAGAGTAAATGTATGACAGACATGCAAGAATTACACAGTGAAAGGTATAAAATACAGGCAGAAATTAAAGAAGATATAAATTAATGGAGATTTATTTAACACCTATGGATCAGAAAATTTGATGTTTTTTCAATATCAATTCTCCTCAACTTGATCTAGAGATTCAACACTGCCCCAAACCAAATGCACAATTTTTCTTATAGAAATTGACAAGATGAGTTTAAAATTATTAAAAAAAAAACCTTGAAGTCTAAACAACTTTGAGAAATGAAATAGTTAAAAGACTTAGATTACTTGACTTTTAAAATTTTAAAACTAATCAAGAAAATGTAAAAATCAGAAAAATCATGAACATACAAAAAGAACAGCAGAGAGTTAATAAATAGGCTCACTTATTTTCAATAAAGGAGAAACTGAAATTAAATGGAGACGGTCTAGTCTTCTGTACAATGGTGCTGGAAAAATTTTTACATATATAAATTATATATACACATATATATATATAATTTAAGTTCATACTTCATAATTTTTTAGAAACTCAAAATAGATTATAGCCCTAAATGAAAATCCTAAAATTAAAACACTTCTTCAGGAACACAGAAATATGCAAGATCATAGGTTAGTCAAACATTTCTTAGTTATAACACAAAAATCAATCCATAAAAGAAAAACTAATAATTTTCACTTTATCAATATGCAGAACTGCTCTTCAAATGATATTGTTAAAAGAAAATATAATCCACATAAAGGCAAGAAAATACTTGCAAGTCACATTTATAATAAAGGGCTGGTATCTAGGATACATAAAGAAATAGGTAATTCTCAAAACAAGAAAATAATCAGATTAAAGTAAAAATATTGAGGTAACCTTCAAAGATATACTGATAACAAATGAACACAAGACAAAAAAATTCTGGGAAATGTTATAGAAGCTTAGACAATAGAAAATTATAGAGAAATATTAACCTCTACCCGAACAAGCACAAACTGGCCATCAGTTAAAAAATCATTAATTTTGAGACACAAAAGATCTAAATTCACAAAGCAATTTAATAAACTGAAATTCAAAAAGGTAACAAGAGTTTCAACTACCCTAGGAAAACATAGAGGATAAAAATCATTTTACCTTTGGCAGAGAAGCAGGGCTAAGAGATGGCCATCAGAAAAGTAGACTAAAAAAATTTTAAGACTTTAATTTCTAAATCCCTTTCCCTGTTTCTCTAGTTGACTTCTCCAGAAAATCATGAATACAGAACATAAACTACAGTTAATTTTTTTCCAGCTATGTTTTTAAGGACTGAGGACCAAACTCAGGGTCTTCTGTATGTTAATATTTCATATTTTGGGTGTCACATCCCCAAATGGTTTCTAAGTCTCTTAAGAGTGGGAGAAATATTTATTTTACATCTTCTCTATTCTTAGAGACTTTTCAATATTATTATTGTTATTAGGGACTTGTGGTAATCTCAATCTAATCTATTTAATACATTTGGTCACTACATGTTTGTTGCCTACAAAACGACTATGGAATCCAAAGTTACGTAGTTATGGGTTTATCCTGTTTTGTCATGTACTTAAAAACTTAAGTGAAAAAATTAATTATTTCTCTTACAAAATTAGAGCAAGATATTCTGTGCAATATGGTTTGGTTTAAAGGGTAAAAATAAGACATCATGGGTCTCACAGTACTTGTATGTAACAATACTCTAACACAGCACCCATTTTCAAATGTAGTTCAATGTTTACAAAAAAAAAAAAGATATTTAACCACTTCCCCATCCTCCCTTTTCCTTTGCAAATCTCTCTAAATCATAATTTACATTCACATCTGAGAAGATTCATCCACAGAAAAGTTTTGAAAGGCCCTTCAGAATATGTAGTCAGCCTGATTGGTAAAGGAAACAAGGACTTATCAAAAGGAACTAAGTAAAATTACAAAAACCAAGAAAATGTAGGTATATGAATTATCTTACAAAACAGAAAATACAAAAATCATAAAGAAATACAAAAATCATAAAGATACTCAATGGGCTAGAAAGAATGATGCACGAATAACAGGAGAATGCCAACAACGAGTTAAAAATCAACCGAACACATTTTGGAGCTAAGGAATATAACAACTAAATTGAAAAATTCAAAGGGATTCAACAGCAGGTTTTATAAAAAGAACTAATTAAAAAAAAAAGCACCAGATCTTTTGAAATCCAGTCAGACAAGAAAACATAAAAACATGAGGAGAAAATAAGGAAGTTATGGGATCTATTTGGTGAACCACCAGGTACATTATTAAAGTCTATGAAAGAGAATAGAGGAGTAGGGAGGAAGAGAGAAGAAACAGAAAGTTAATTTGAAAAAAATAACAGAAAATCTCTCAAACCCTTGGAAGTAAAGGACAACCAGATTCAGAAAACCGAGAGGACCCCAACTTCAATGAATTCAAAGAAATTCACAAGAAGATGCATTATTTCTTTGACTTTTCACAATTTAGGAAAGGGAATTTTGAAAACAGCAAGAGAAAAGCATCTCCTATATATAAGGGACTCCCTGTAAGACCATTGCCAGATTTCTTAGCAGAAATGTTGCAAGCCAAAGGAAATGTAGTGGGAGAAAATCTTTGCCACTAGCACTGCAGATAAAGCACTAATCTCCACAATTTATAAAGAACTCAAAAAACTTTACATCAAGTTTACAAATAACCAAGTTAGTAAATGGGCTAAGGAAATGAGCAGGCACTTCACAGAAGATCTACAAGCAACCAACATATATATGAAAAAATGTTCAATATCTCTAGTAATAAGAGAAATACAAAGCAAAACTACCCTAAGATTTCATCTCACCCCAATTAGAATGTCTATTATCAAGAATACAAGAAACAATAGGTGTTGGAGAAGATGTGTGGAAACAGGTACACTCACACATTGCTGGTGGGATTGTAAATTGGTGCAGCCACTCTGGAAAGCAGTATTGAGATTCCTTAGAAAACTTGGAATGGAACCACCATTTGAACCAACTATCCCTCTCCTTGGCCTATACCCAAAGGACTTAAAATCAGCATACTACAGTGATGCAGCCACATCAATGTTTATAGCAGCTCAATTCACAATAGCTAGATTGTGGAACCAATCTAGATGCCCTTCAATAGATGAATGGATAAAGAAACTGTGGTATATATACACAATGGAATATTATCCCACCATAAAGAAGAATAAAATTATGGCATTTGCAGGTAAATGGATGGAGTTGGAAAATATCATGTTCAGTGAAATAAGCCAATCCCAAAAAACCAAAGGCCAAATGATTTCTCTGTTAAATGGATGATGATACATAACAGGGGTGTGGGCAGGCAAGAATGGACAAAGAATGGATTGTATAGAGGAAAATGAGGGGCAGGGAGAGGGCAGGGGGAAGGAAAGAAAACAGAAGAAAAAACATCATTACTCTATATACATGTATGAGTACACAAACGGTGTTACTCTACTTCATGTACAACCAAAGAAAGGAAAGTTGTACCCCATTTGTGTACAACGAATCAAAATGGAAAAAAAAGTGTAAAGAAAAAAAACCCTGTCAAACAATAATACCATCTCAGTAAAATTTCAAAAATGAAGATGAAATAAAAATGTTTCCAGATAAACTAAATCCAGGAATGTTTATCACCACTAACTCTGTACTATAAACTGACATCAAAGAAATTTTGATACCATGCTAGATGTTACAAAAAAAGTAGATGAATATATGAAGCTTGATGGTAAATATAAATATATAGACAAACTGAATACTGCAATATTATGGTAGTAGTGTACAAGGTACAACTTTGGAATAAAAGATAAAAGGAATAAATTAAGAATGTGTTAATGCACAATGCAAAAAGATGCAATTTCTGCTATCAATAACAGGGGACTAGGGAAGTAGAAAAGAGTAAAATCTGTGCATGCAGTGAGAGCTCAATCATTATTTTCTTAAAATAGTAGTTTCATAAAAGTCCAGTGTAATCACTAAGATACCTGAAGGATAGGTAGGAAAGAAAAAATAAACAATCGAGGCATGGGACAGCAAAAAACAAAACACAAGATAAGATAGCAAGAGGCAGAAAGAGGGGAAAATAAAACAAGACAAAAATTTAACAAAATGATGTTATTGCCAATCATCAATTACATTAAGTGAAGTGGATTACATTACTTAAAAGGCAGAATGGGCCAGGTGTGGTGGTCTACACCTGTCATCCAGCAGCTTTGGAGGCCGAGGCAGGAGGATCATGAATTTAAAGCCCTAGCTTCAACAACAACAAGTTGCTAAGCATCTCAGTGAGACCCTGTCTCTCAATAAAATACAAAATAGGACTGAGGATGTGGCTCAGTGGATGAGTGCCCCTGAGTTCAATCCCTGGTACCCCCCACAAAAAAGGGCAGAATGGCTGAACATATTAAAAGCAAAACAAAACACAACAAAACAAATAAAATTAAATCATTCAAGTGAATGAAAGATATTGCATACAGATGGTAACCAAAAGAGAATGTGTAGGTATACGTTTATCACAAAAAAAAATTGACAGCAAAAAACTAACAGAAGATACCAAGAATTATTTAAAGGTAAAAGTAAATACAAAAAAATAAGAAACTATAAATACATACGGACTCAGTATCAGAGCACCCAAAATTATGAAACAATCATTGACAGAAATGAAGAAGTCGCTGATAATACAATAATAGGTTTTATTATCTTATTTCCAATAATGGATATAGTATTCATACAGAAGATCAATAAGGAAACAAAGGACTTGAACACCACCATAAATTAATTGGATCTAGCAGAACATTCTGTCCAACTACATCAGAATGGAAAAATAGCACAAATAAACATCACACATAAAAGGAAAGACGTTATAAATGACATCACAAAAATTTGAGATCATAAGAAATTACTGTAAACATTCATACTACAACAAATTAGATAACTAAGGAGAAAAATACCTATAAACATTCAATGTAATGTGATCGAATCAGGAAGAAATAGAAAGTCTAGACAAAGTCTGTAACCCATAAGAGATTAAATCAGTAATCAAAATTTCCAAGAAGAAAAGCCCAGAATCTTTTTACTAGAAAATTCTACCAAACATTTAAATAAGAATTAATGCTGGAGACAGACATCAGACTCAGCCCAGCACAGACTCCTGAGACTTCTGCAACTGGTGCATCAACAGGAGCCGTGAGTGCTCCTGTGGGACTTCTAATCAGGGGCAGCCACCAGGAGACCCAGCCCAGAGGCCCAGATATACCCTAGCCTGACCCCAGCCCGTGGTCTAGCGTTACTGAAGATTAGTTGGTGAGGTATTGGAAACCTTCAGGGACACCACAAGTCTACAGGGGGGGAGCTGCAATACCTCAGATTCTCACAGAGAGAGGGGAAGATACATGAGCAACATGAGAAAACAGGGGAATAAAGTGTCTCAAACAAACCTAGATGCTACATCACAGAATTCAATGATAGCAGGGCAGAAGAAATGTCAGAAAGTGAGTTCAGAGTGTACATAATTAAAATGATCAGAGAAGCAAACGATGTGATGAGAGAGCAAATGCAGGCAATGAATGATCATACCAATCAACAGTTAAAAGAACAGTTACAGGAAGCTAAAGATCATTTCAATAAAGAGATAGAGGTTCTAAAAAACAAAAAAACAAAAAAAAAACCAGAACTCCTTGAAATGACGGAAACAATAAACCAAATTAAAAACTCAATAGACAGCAAAACCAACAGGCTACATCACCTGGAAGACAGAACTTCAGACATTGAAGACAAAATATTTAATCTTGAAATCAAAGTTGACCAAACAGAGAAGATGGTAAGAATTCATGAACAAAGCCTACAGGAATTATGGGATATCATGAAAAGACCAAATTTGAGAGTTTTGGGGATTGAGGAAGGCACAGAGATACAAATCAAAGGAATGAATAACCAATTCAATGAAATAATATCAGAATAATTTCCCACATATGAAGAATGAAATGGAAAATCAAATACAAGAGGCTTACAGGATGCCAAATGTATAAAACTACAACAGATCAATACCAAGGCACATTATAATGAAAGTACCTAACATACAAAATTGCCAGGGTCCAGCCCTAGCAGGGTCATGGAACAGCTTGGTGAGGGAGATGGCATCGGCAAGGTGGAGAAAAAAGTGACACAGACTCGAAGAATCCGAGGCTAAGTTCTAATTTTTCTATTTCTATATATATTCATTCTTCTTGAGTACATTCTCTTGAGGTTACATAAAGGAGAAGATGGTCCAAGCTCTGAGGGATTCTGATGGACATAAGTATAATCAAAACAAAATAAGTTCTCCTAGTTTTCTAAGGAAAACATCATGGAACCTTTAACTGGTTCTGGTTTTCCTCTTACTAGGACTGATAAGAGCAAAAGCCATCCTCATAAATTATATAGGTCTAGTGCATCATGGTTTAAAAGTGAGTCAAGAATAACAAACAGCCAGATGAATTTACTGCATTTTTGGCATTTCTCTCAAAGACATAAATGAAGCACAGCACCTTTTACCCTGTCTATTGTATATGAAGTGGAACTTTTTGTTAACTACTTAAACAACAACTAAGAAGAGCACTTCTTATTTTCTAACTCCTGTCTAAAGGATAAGGGGATCTAAATCTAAGGGCTTTAGGGGCTATTCTCTAGGGGAATGTTATAGCTTTCCATCAATCTTATGTGCAATCCACTGTGGTCCCTGAACTGTGAAAACAATTTCACTAAGAGGGGGGCACATCCTGATTTGGGCTAAAGCAGCCAGACAGTCTGACTGTGTTAGGCTAACTGAGAGTGGTGGTCATTATTCTAAGGATGAGCAAGGACTCTTGCTGATTTGTCTTGTAACATTTTCGGTTGCTTAAGATAATTTCACATATGAAATCAATTAAGGCTTGAGCAGTGTTATTCTTATGTTCCAAATCACTTAATGTCTGATTTTCTACAGAAATCTTTGAATGCAAACATCCAAATATTACACCATTAATAATAATGAATAACAGCAAATCCAGGAAGAACATGCCATATCCACAGTGCTCGGAAGTTCAGACCATGCAAGAATCTTCATCATCCCTGGTGGAACTGTGTCAAGTTCTGTGGGGAATAGCAGCAGGTGTGGCATAAAATATAGATAGAATTGTAAAGGCTGAGAGAGAAAAAAAAAATCAGATTACATTCAGGGGAAAACCAATACGGTTATCAGCAGATTTCTGATAATACAGACCCTAAAAGCAAGAAGGGCCTGGAATAATGTATTCCAAGCCTTGAAAGAAAATGGATGCCAACTACAAATCTTATACCCAGCAAAACTCACCTTCAGATTTGAAGATGAAATAAAATCCTTCCATGATAAACAAAACTAAAAGAATTTACAAATAGAAAGCCAGCACTCCAGAACATTTGAAACAAAGTATTCCATGAGGAAGAAATGAAAAACAACAATGTAAGTCAGCATAGGGAGGAACTACCCTAAAGGAATAGCCAAATAAAAGGAGAAACCAAGTCAAGTTAAATACCAAAAATAAGCCAAAATGACTGGGAATACAAATCATATCCCAATAATGACCCTGAATGTTAATGGCCTGAATTCATCAAAAGACATAGACTGGATTAAAAAGAAAGACCCAACAATATGCTGCCTCCAAGAGACGCATCTCATAGAAAAACATACCCACAGACTAAAGGTGAAAGGATGGGAAAAAACATACCACACACACGGACTTAGTAAAAAAGCAGGGGTTTCCCTCCTTATATCAGATAAAGTGGACTTCAAGCCAAAATTAGTTAGAAGGGATAAATAAGGGCATTTCATACTGCTTAAGGGAAGCATAAATCAGCAAGACATAACAATCATAAATATTTATGCCCCAAACAAAGGTGCATCCATGTACATCAATCAAATCCTTCTTTACTCCAGGAACCAAAGAGACCAAAAACACAATAGTAGTGGGTGACTTTAACACACCTCTCTCACCATTGGACAGATCTTACAAGCAGAAATTGAACAAAGAAACCTTAAAACTCAATAACACAATTACTAAATTAGACTTAACAGACATATAGAGAATATTCCATCCATCAATAAGTGAATACACTTTCTTCTCAGCAGCTCATACATCATTCTCTAAAATAGACCATATGTTATGCCACAAAGCTACTCTTAGCAAATAAAAAAGATAGAGATACTACCTTGTATTCTATCAGAACATAATGGGTTAGGGTTAGGTTTAGGGTTAAACATAATTAGAAGCTATTTTGAAAATCTATGCTCCAAGAAAACAGAAAATCTTGAAGACATCAACAGGTTTCTAGAGACATATGAGCCACCCAAACTGGATCTGGAGAACATACACAATTTAAATAGATCAATTTCTAGCAATGAAATAGAAGAACTCATCAACAGCCTGCCAGCAAACAAAAGTCCAGGACCAGATGGATTCACAGCTGAGTTCCACAAGAAAACTCTTCAAAGAAGAGCTCATTCCAATACTTCTCAAAGTATTCCATGAAATAGAGGAGGAGAGAACCCTTCCAAACTCATTCTACGAAGTTAATATCACCCTGATACCAAAACCAGACAGATACATCAAAAAAAAAGAAAATTTCAGACCAATATCCCTCATGAATATAGATGCAAAACTTCTTAACAAAATTTAAGCAAATTGCATACAAAAGCATATTAAAAAGATAGTACACGATGATCAAGTGGGTTTCATCCCAGGGATGCAAGGTTGGTTCAACATCCGGAAATCTATAAATGTAATTCACCACATCAACAGACATAAAGTTCAGAATCACACGATTATTTCAATAGATGCAGAAAAAGCATTTGATAAAATACAACACCCCTTCATGCTCAAAACACTAGAAAAAATAGGGATAGTACGAACGTTCCTTAACATTAAAAGGCTATCTATGCTAAGCCTACAGCCAACATCATTCTAAATGGAGAAAAATTGAAATCATTTTCCCTGAAAACTGGAACAATGCAGGGATGCCCTCTTTCATCATTTCTATTCAACATTGTCCTTGAAACTCTAGCCAGAACAATTAGACAGACCAAAGAAATTAAAGGAATAAGAATAGGAAAAGAAGAGCTCAAACTATCTCTATTTGCTGATGACATGATTCTGTATTAGAGGAGCCAAAAAATTCCACCAGAAAACTTCTGGAACTCATAAATGAATTCAGTAAAGTAGCAGGATATAAAATTAATGCTCATAAACCTAATGCATTTTTATTCACAAGTGATGAATTCTCTGAAAGAGAAATTAGAAAAACTACCCCATTCACAATACCCTCAAAAAAAAATATTTGGGAATCACTCTAACAAGGGAGGTGAAAGACCTCTACAATGAGAACTACAGAACACTAAAGAAAGAAACTAAAGAAAATCTTAGAAGATGTAAAGATCTCCCATGTTCTTGGATAGGCAGAATTAATATCATCAAAATGGCCATACTACCAAAGCACTATACAAATTCAATGCAATTCCAATGAAAATCCCAATGATGGACCTCATAGAATTAGAGCAAGCAATCATGAAATTCATTTAGAGGAATAAGAGACCCAGAATAGCTAAAGCAATTCTTAGAAGAAGAGCAAAGCAGGAGGTATCACAGTACCAGACCTTCAACTATACTACAAAGCAATAGTAACAAAAACAGCATGGTATTGGCACCACAATAGGCAGGTAGATCAATGGTACAGAATTGAGGACACAGTAATCCACATAAATCCACATAAATACAGTTTTCTCATACTAGATAAAGGAGTCAAAAACATACAAAGCAGAAAAGATAGCCTCTTCCACAAATGGTGCTGGGAAAACTGGAAATCCATATGCAGCAAAATTAAACTAAACCCATATCTCTCACCCTGTACAAAACTCAACTCAAAATGGATCAAGGACCTAGGAATTAGACCATAAACCCTGCATCTAACAGAAGAAAAAGTAGGTCCAAATCTTCACCATGTTGGCTTACCACCAGACTTCCTTAACTTGACTCCTAAAGCACAAGAAATAAAATCAGGAATCAATAATGGGGAAAGAGTCAAACTAAAAAGCTTTTTCTCAGCAAAGGAAACAATCAGCAATGTGAAAAGAGAGCCTACAGAGTGGGAGAAAATCTTTGCCACACACACTTCAGATAGAGTACTAATCTCCAGAATGTATAAAGTACTCAAAAATCTTTACTCCAAGAATACAAATAACCCAATCAATAAATAGGTCAAGGAAATGAACCCTTTACAGAAGAGGATCTACAAGCAAGCAACAGATTAATGAAAAAATGTTCAACATCCCTAGTTATAAGAGAAATGCAAATCAAAACCACCTTAAGATTTCATCTCACTCCAATTAGAATGTCTATTATCAAGAATATAGGCAACAACAGGTGTTGGAGAGGATGTGGGGAAAAAGGTACACTCATACATTGCTGGTTGGGTTGCAAATTAGTGAAGCCCCTCTGGAAAGTAGTATGGAGGTTCCTCAGAAAACTTGGAGTGGATCCACCATTTGCCCCAGCTCTCCCACTCCTTGGCCTATACCCAAAGGACTTAAAATCAGCATACTACAGTGATGCAGCCACATCAATGTTCATAGCTTTTCAATTCACAATAGGTAGATTATGGAACCAATCTATATGCCCTTCAATAGATGAATGGATAAAGAAACTGTGGTATATATACACAATGGAATATTACTCAGCCATAAAGATGAATAAAATTATGGCATCCATGGTAAATGGATGAAGTTAGACTGTCATGCTAAGTGAGATTACTCAATCCCCAAAACCAATGGCCAAATGATCTCTCTAATAAGTGAATGGTGACACATAATGCATGATGGAAGGAAGGCAAGAATGGAGGAAGGCTCAATTGCATAGAGGGAAAAGAGAGGTGGGATTGGTGTGGGGGAATAAGAATAACAGAATAAGACAAACATCATACCCTATGTACATGTATGATTACACAAATGGTGTGACTCTACTTTGTGTACAACCAGAGAAACAACAACTGTACTCCATTTGTGTACGCTGAATCAAAATAAATTAATTTTAAAAATTAATCAACAATAAATAAATATAAAAAAGAATTAATGCTAATTCTTCTGAATATTTTCAAGAAATTGAATAAGAGTGAACAATTCCAAACTCATTATATGAGGCCAGAATTACCCTGACACCAAAGACAAAGATGTCACAGGAAAACTACAGTCTATATCCCTAAGGAACATGATGCCAATATCATCCATAAAATATTGACAAACTAAATCCAACAGCATTAACCCGACAATTAATGTCCTTAATATCCAAAGTGATCTATAGATTCAATGGAATAGTTATTAAAATCCAAATATTTTTTTCTATTTTTATAAAAATTCCAATCATCAAATTCACTTGGAAACACAAAGGACCCCAAACAGTCAAGAATAATCTTAAGAAGAAAAAGCGGAGGACCCACATTTCCTGACTTCAAAGCAATATACAAATCTACAGTAAACAAAACTGCTTACACTGACATAAAAACAGAAAAACAGTCCAACAGGAGAGTAAAAGCCCAGAAATAGACTCACATATATGTGGTAAAATGATATTTGATAGAGATGCCAAGATCAGAAAGTTGAGGGAAAGATAGTCTCTTAGCAAGTATTGGGAAAACTGGAAAACCACATGTAACAAACCGTTTGCAAACAAATTCATAGCATAGACAAACATCAACTCAAACCTACTCAAAATGGACTAAAGATGTAGAAATAAGACCTGAACTTATCTAAGTCCTAGAAGAAAACAGGAGAAAAGATTTATTGGTCTTGATAATGATTGATTGGATATAATACCCCATGCACAGGCAGCAAAAGCAATAAAGAGGCAAGTGGATTACAACAAAATATTATGCACAGACAAGGAAAAATATTCAACTGAGTTAAAAAGTGAAATAAGGAATGGGCGGAACATTGTGACCATCCATCTGAGAAGGGAGGGATATCTGAAACAGCAAAATAATAAATTAAGAACCAGGTAAAATCCTTGTGGATTTCTCCAAAGAGGAGAAATAAATGGCCCACCAATATAGAAAAAGAAGCTCAGCATCCCTAATACCAATCATTAGGAAAGTGCAAATCATCTCTCATCGCTTCACATCTGTTAGGATAGCCATTATATATGTAAGAAAGAAAAAGAAAATCACAAGCATTTGTGGGGATTTGGAAAACCTGTGCAATGTTGGTAAGAACGTAAAAAAAAAAAATGTAGGTGCTATGAAAAACTCTTTTTTCAAAAAAAAAAATAAAAATAGGACTATCATATGATCCAGCCATCCCATTTCTGCATACTTTTCTAAAAGAATTGAAACCAGGATTTTGAAGAGATTCACACTCCCATGTTCATTGCATAGTTATTCATAATATGTTGGTAGAAACCATCTAAATTTCCACTATGGAGGAGTGGATAAAGAAAACGTGGTATATACTTACAATGGATTATTAGTTAGCCTTTAAAAAGAAAGATGTCTGTCACAACATGGATGAATATTTAAGATGTTACACTAGGTATTAAGCCAGTCACCCAAGGACAAAGGATGCATGACTCCACTTACAAGGGGCGTCCAAAGCAGTCAAAATCACAGAACTAGGCAAGAGAACAGTGGTGGGCAAGGGCCAGGTAACTGGGGAGTTGCTTTTCTAAGGGTATACATTTTTTGCCATGCAAGATGAAAATGATTTAGAGATATGCTGTGCAATAAATTGCATATAGTGAATACTGTACACTTAAATATTTAAGGGGTGTGTTTCATGTTTTTTTTTTGTATGAGAATATAAAGTGTCATAAATAACATTTCAATTATTTTTTTTCTTTGATTTTTTTTTTTTGGTAGTGGGGATTGAACCCAGGGACACTCCAACACTGAGCCACATCCCCAGCCCTATTTTGTATTTTATTTAGAGACAGGGTCTCACTGAGTTGCTTAGGGCCTTGCTAAGTTGCTGAGGCTGACTGAAGTCACGATCCTCCTGCCTCAGCCTCCCAAGTGCTGGGTTTACAGGCGTGTGCCACAGCAAAACTGTGGTATATATACACAATGGAATATTACTCTGCCATAAAAAAAGAAATAAAACTATGGCATTTGCTGGTAAATGGGTGGAGTTGGAGAATATCATGCTAAGTGAAATAAGCCAAGCCCAAAAAACCAAAGGCCAAATGTTTTCTCTGATCAGTGGATGCTGATGCATAACGGGGTGGGAGAGGGGGTTATGGGGGCAGATAAGAAAAGAATGGAGGATGTATGGATGGTGTAGAGGAAAATGGGATGGAAAGTGAGGGGAAGGAAAAATAGGAGACTGAGACAGACAGTATTACCCTATGTATATGTAAGATTATATGAATTGTGTGAATAAAAATAAAGTAACTAATTAAAAAATAAATAACATTTCAAAAATTGAGACATGAACAAGTATTAAGAGAAGAACATCCATGCATGTGTGATATTGAATACAAGCAGAAGAAAGAAAAAGATGGAATTCTCACAATATAAACAACATCCTGAACTTAAATGATTGACCTGTTGATGCAATGACTGGTTAAAAACTTATTTACAGTTCAAAAAGGAAACTCTATACAAACCCTACAATTGCCACATGCAAAAGCATCTTTCAATCTATATTGTTTCTGTTCACCTCCTGCAGAGTGGCTCTTAAAAGGCCACTGAATGCATCCATCTACATTAACCAAAGTGTACCCTAGAGGACAGCAGTGACTCTGTACAAGTAAATGCTCCATCACTTTATGTCTAAAATGTAATATTAGTATTTCAAGGTTTATATTTGGAAGGAAATATTAATTACGTTCAAGTGATTGTGAAACAGTATTTCATAAGGACATAATTCTAATTTTGCATCAGTTCTTAAAAGTTCTCAGCATAGACCCTTGGAATGCAATCCTTTCCCAATTTGTTCCAGAAATGGAGAGCACTTATTCAGTAATAAATCTTTTTGAAATCATGATTATGTCATCAATTGCTTCTATTAATAATTGGGCCTTCTTGATTAGAGAATGTTTTTCCTCCCATTTCTGCAGCTATCACCATTTCCATACAGCAGGAGGATATGCATTCTAAGCTGTCAATCACAGGGTTTGAATTTTGTAAAACACAAGTTGCCACCTGGTGTCCAGAGGATCAAATCTGGCTCACGGGTAGGCTTTGCAAGCGCTGCACAAAGGTAACCCATACAGTGTTTTCCAAATAAAGTGACCAATATTTTAAACTCAGGAGATGCAAGCAATAATCTGTTTTTTCTGACTCCTTGTAGAAACAACAAGAAAGATTCAGCAATGCCAAGTCTACATCCTTCATGTTAAGTCAGGTGTGGCTAAGAGAAGGGTCACCCCGTTAGAAGGCACTTTCCAGGTTGCACAATCCTTACTACTCCTTATTCTCAACTCTGAGGTCAAGAGATAGTTGTACCAAATAACAGAGGAGCTTAAATTCTTAGAAATTTCAAAGGAAGAGTATTTAGTGAGTTCAAGTCATAGCAGAAGTGGGATCCTTCAGCAAGACTAAGAGAATGAGAGTTTAACTCTGATTTGAATAATGCATAATCTGAAAGCCATAATTTTCCATAGATGTGAAAACCATGCCTAGGTATTTAATTATGCAAACCAACTATGTATATCTGATAGAAAAATAATCCTAGTTTATGAATTTAATCTATCAGTAAGGGTCTGAGAGACAGAAAAAATAAATAAAAATTACAAAATATATGTCCTTCATATATAATTGTTATTTGGGTATTGAACTGAGGAGGTAGAAAGAGAGCATGAAAGCATCATGAAAGTGACAAGATCTGGGATATTGCAGAGAGCGGCTACCAACTCAGAGGAGCAGAAAGAGGGGAACATGTTGGATGACTGAAACTTGAAACTCCACAGAGAAGAAATTCACACCTGGGAGAAGAGAGACAAATGCTGGCATCTCTATGCTAAGACCATCACCATTTGTTTGGGACCCAGAACTCTGAAGAAAGTATTGTCAGGCATGGAAACTTCTGAGGGTTGCAGTGAGGTTGGTCCCTTTGTTACTGGGAAAACTACAAAGTGGAAGCAGCTGCTGGTCTTGAAGTGACCTGCTCCTGCTGGGGTGAACACCTATGGCCAGGGTGTGATAACAGGAGAAGCAGCAAAAAGAACACACAGAACTACAACACATCCAAGCCACAGGGAGGTAGCAGGGAGCTAATAAAGCAAAATTTCTGCCCTCTAGCTTTTAGTTTGTCACAAGTGTGCCCTAGAATTTCACAGAAAGCAGTTGACAAAACAAATAAAGTGCACGCCTCAGTCCTGGCATCACAGGGTAGTATATAAGGGTGGGTTGAGGCTGAGAGGCAAGAACCTGATAATCAGTAGAGTTACCTAAATAGCATTTAGGAATCATATGCTTTAGTCTGCAGGGTTATTTAATATATTTATGTCTTTTACGGCATTTGATCTCCACATAGCAGACTTGATAACATCCATTTTCCATTTGAAGAAACTAGGTTAGAGTGTGATGTTTACACGTCCATATAATCACATCGATTGCAGTGTTAACATGAGAACCTAGAAACTTCATCTACTCCTGCACAGCTCCAGTGATCACAGCATGCAATCCAGCAGGTACATGGACTCTCAAGGCTTCTGGAATTCATGAATCCCAATGTCCTCCAGTAGTAGGAAGTTGAATATTTGGAATACTTACTCTACAATTACAAATGATAGTCATTTGCCTGCATCAAGTTCTTCCTAAATTCAGATAAAAAGTACATCCTGCTGAAGTTAAGGGCTATGCAATGGCTATTGACCATATTGTTTGCTGAATCATCAGCTACATGCTTATTAAAAACTCTGAGATAATACAATTCACTTTACCACCTTATAAGACCTATCTCTAATATAACACATAGCTCCTCCCCACCAAGAGCAAGGACTTCAGCGTGTTGAAAATATTTCCTTCACCTGCTACTCCCCTACAAGGTGAATTACTGTGACTCAGAAAACAAAATATGCATCCTCTCCTTTGGGAATGTCATTTCTTTTGCCATTTCCCAAAGTGGAAACAAGCAAAAAAGGAATATGTTCTACACATATTTGTGAAGAGTACAGGGTTAATGTCAACCTCCAGCTTTTTGTAGTTATGTAGCTTATGATTTAATTCTTAGTGATTGTTTTTTCCAGAGAACACTAGTTGCTAGGTAATTGATAAATTCTTTGGGAGAAGGAGGGCATTTTGGTAAACAAGAATTGTGTACTATGGTTTTATTTCGAGACTGGACTTACTGTATCTGCTATTCTAATAGGAACTATGGAACTGCAAAGTAGGACGATAAGCTCTTTCATTCTCTGAATTTGTAAGCCAACATGGCAACACCACACACCTTTTCTAGGAGTGTCTAGAGACTTATGCTTACAGTCCCTGGAACAGATTTGCAGAAATACTTATTTAAGGAAATAAAACCGCCAACCAATCCAACAATACCAACAATATCCTTATCTCTTACTAAAGATTTGTCTGAAAAGCAAAAACACACTTATTCTCACTTTTGTTTTCTTCCTGCTTTATCCCCCTCTCCCTAAAGTTGCTCTTGCTTTCTAGCGCACAACTGCAATTATACTACAAAAACCGCAAGAGTTTACAGATGGAGAATAAGCCAAACAGCCTTCCCAAAGTCAAAAATGTCTCAACTGGGTTGCTGGGAGCTTTTTAAGCATTGCTCTTTTTTCTTACTACAAACAGTTCATTTCCTCCTCCTTCTAAAAAGGTATTTTGCCACTGTGACATAAATATAGAAAGTCTGATAAAAATAGTCTTTGCTACTCTTGATTGGCCTTCCTTGACTCAAAGGCAGAGTGAGGTTGGGGGCCCAGTGTGGTTTTCCTTTCTGGATTCCAAGGATGACAGAAACAGAGAAGGAGACCCAAAATTAGCAAAGACACCCATGTCTTTCCATTTCAAACTGGTTTCTCTTATCACAGCATACTAGTACTAGAAAGGTCTTTAGGATCATCTAATCCAGCACTTACCCAATGACGATGAAGGGACAGAGTGATAAGGTGATTCCTTCACAGTAAGTCAGCCCCAACCAGGAACAAGGTGGGAGCTGATTGGTGCTATTTACTTCCTGAAAATCCTCCTTTAGGTGGGCTCACTTAAGGTGGATTGATGTTCACATGACTTAAAGCAAGGCACCCAAACCTAGTTAATGATCAGATTCACCTGGATCCATCTTAGAACCAGAAATTTCCAGCTCCATCCCATGCATCATGACAGCTCAGTCCTGGAGTGCATGCATCTCTAACCTAAAGATCTGTCCCAGCAAGTCTGAAGTGAGAAAGGTTGGAGAACCATGAATTGCAAAAATATATTTCACCCTAAACAGAACAGTCTCTCCTCTTTCTCTCTTTCTTTAAGGCGGACTATCTCTCCTGTTGCCTGTGAGAAAAGTGTCAGTGACACTTCTATTTTACAGATAGGAAATAAGTTTTGGGCATACTCATCAGAAAGGAACTTCCATGGAAAATAAAAGTCCACTGAGGTTCAGTAAACATTTGCATGTTGCAAAATGCAAGTTTTTTATGATAGAAAGGGGTTTTCAGATCTTTCAGGCAGCAGTAAAACCAGAAGGATGCATTTTTAATTTTGTAAAAATCTGTTAATAAGGGCTGGGGATGTAACTCAGTGGTGGAGTGCTTCCCTAGCAAGCATAAATCTCTGGATTGGATCCCTGCCACCACAAACGTGCACACACACAAATTCTGTTAATAAAGATTCATTTTCACATCTGTTTTCCATGTGTTCTCAATGATCAAATCAATAGCTGAAGTCTGACTTCTATTTACCTGAAGCCCCTCTTGTGTTTTCCTCCGCATGCACTGTAGGGATGCAGGATCTAAACTGTGTTAGAAATCCAACAGGAGAGACAGAAGTTCCAGTTCCTGGAACTGAGGTGGGAGCAGCTTTCCTCCCTGGCACCACCTCAGTCAACCTTGTGAGCAGCTGCCATCAATTTCAACAACAAAACTCTCTGACTCCACTCCTGCTGCAGGCGAGGGAATCACATTGTCAACCAGATCTGGGAGGCAGTATATGGCAGGAGTTAAGGACCTAAGTTCCAGCAACAGATTTCCTGGAATCAGAGCCTGACTCTAACATTGTCACAAGTCTATGTGTGATCGATCGCCCCATGGTCAGATGATAGACACCTTGCATTCAAAGGAGGATGGGTTAAAATGAATGAGGATTCATGGAATTTATGAGTATGTACATCTGGGCAAGTTACTCAACACTTGTGTCAGTTTAGTTAAATGGAAAATGATGGTACAAATAATATGCAGGACAATGAATTATTCCAAGGGTCAGATCATAAAATGCATGAGGATGACAGAGCAAAGCGTATTTTAAGTGATGGGAGTCCAATAAAAATACTCTGTAATATTATGCTCTAATTCAACCATATCATTTTTTACAAGTTAATTGGGCATTTTACTTTGTGCCAGGTACTGGGTGGGAAGATGAAAGTGACAGAAAAATAAAGACAGCACTGTTTTTCCACAAGGAGAACTCAGCATAGGTAGAGTGAACAAGGCATGAATGTGTTTAATAACATCTCAAGTCTGCCAGAGACCAGCACCACACTGTCAGGCAATAAGTGCTTCATAGTCAAAGAAGGAGGGGACTGGTGAAAGTGAGGATCCATGAAGGAGCAAATTAAGATTGACTTGGGAATGGATATATATATATGTATATATATATAATATTACGCATATTATATATATGCACATATATATACACACATACAGGGGTATATTTATATAAGTGTTTGTGTGTGTATATATATATATATGTATGTGTGTGTAACATATTCTTCTTGCTTTGAAAAACAGGCAAATACAAGGTCAGCATCTTGGATTAATAGTGAAATCAGGAGCTGAAGGCAAGTTTGAGCACAGTATTAAGATGAATTGCCCAGGACAGGAAAGTTCAACCCCCAGCAGTGACATTCTCACAGGAAAATCCTGCTTGGGTTGGAGGGCCTGGTGGATGACCTTCCATGTCTTTCTGATGTTCAGATTCATGGCTCTGCTGTGCTTGCCTTGGGGAGAAAAGCAAGAGCAGCCAGAATGCAGACAATGAGATGAAATGGACAATTTCTGGCCTCAGATAACCAGACATTCGATGTGCCACCATCAGCAAGTACCTTTTGTGCCCCCACAGAATCTTTTTGAACACTGGTTGTGAGAATTCAAAGCACTTAAGTACCTTGTGAGTCCTCTGGGTCTGTGTCAATGGAAGAATGTGGAAAATAAGATAAATTTGATAATCACAACTGAGAATCAGTTTTGAAGAAGACAAATGCAACATCTATCCCTTTTTATCTTTTCTTTCCTTTCTAGTCTTACTTGCCAACACCTCGAGAGGTTGACACCCTCTCCCTCCCTTGGCTCTGTTTATCTTAGGCCCTGTGCTAAGTGCCTTCTATGCATCACTACAGTCAACTAGCACAGTTCCTTCATGAAGTAATACCATGGGTATCCCAGGCTAGAGACCAAAACACTGAAGCCCAAGGTCACCTACTTTATAATAGACCAAGCCAGATCAACTTAACCCAAATATATCCAATGCCAAAGCCTGTGTGATGAACCACTTCCCCAAGGAGCCACCAAATTTATATCACATAGGTCCTGAAACCAGGGGCCAGCAGCCCACATGCTCCTCCTGGGGACCTGCTTCAGGTACTCAGGGATTGCCACCACTGCACGATCCTCTGTATTTCCCTCATGGTCTCCAAGAGCTCTTAATTTCTCTTATTGATTGATTGACAAAATGCTCATTTGAAGCATCAAGCCAAAACATCTCCTTGCCATTGACAGAACAGAAGCTCACATTAAATACTCTTTGGTTACTAATAGCATCTGGGTGCAATGGAAAGGGCCATTCTGGAATGTTCGTGAAATCATCTATTTATTGTGACTCAGTCGCTAACCTGCCATGTTCCCTCAGGGAAAAAATAGTTTCGCCATTGAGGTCTTGGTTCTTCATCTGAAAAAGCAAATACTACCTACCATTCCTACCTTGCTAGGATGAAATTAGATGATGTATATGGTTCACATTTATGACCTCTAAAGCACTAAAATACAAAACATTGTTATTTAATAGCAGCTGTGGTATAATGGAATGAAGTAGATTGTACTTGAATTAAAGTTCCTTGGATGCCACTTTAAACCATGTGATATTGTGCAAATTAGTTCTAGTCTCTGAGACACAGTTTTTTAATCTGCTGAAAAAGAATCTAAAATCTCTTTCACAGTGATGCTGCAAAGATAAAAATGGAAAATGGCTATTGACGGAATTGTCTGAGAATCATTTTAATATGTCCTAGCTTATTGCTTATTAGCAATTAATGTATTTTATGTTTTTAAAAATAAAGTACATTATTACATGAAAAATATAAAATGCATTGTTAGGGTATGTTATGACTTACAAATGGTCTCAAGGTAAATGGATTTCTTTGGGAGGTAGTTAAATAATTCTGTGCAAATCACAAAATAATCTGTCTTAAGAGGTGATACAGTGGCCACAAAAAGCCCACAGCCTGAGATGGAAAGACTCCTTTCAGAGATGGAGAGTTTAACAAGATGTAAAGAACAGACACCACTAATGCCATAGTCCTGTGGGCAAGGTCAGCCCCTGCTGCTTCTCCTGGAAGCGGGTGCTGAGCCTGTCTTCATCAGTTCTAGCCTTTACACCCTTGGAAGAGCAGCTCCAACGGCTTCTTGCCATCAGGGACTCAGATTCCAAATTCTTCCAGCAAGATCAAGACCTTCTTGCAATGTGCATTGGTCTCTCCTTTGAAACTTAGCCAGACCAAGCGCTTGCTCAGTGATGTGTCCTGAAGCCCCTGTCCTACATAGAAAGAAGCAAAGCTGATGCCTGCAATCTCCACAACCTCCAGACTCCAGACAAATGATGAGGAGAGTAATGACACTCTGAGAGGGGAAAAAGGAATCTGTGGGAAAGAAAGTGGTTTGGAAGCTGGGATCAGCCCCATCATGTGTAGCTTCCTATCTACAGCATGTTATAAAATCTTCCTTAGTCTCAGTTTTCCTCATTTGTTCAGAGCAGAATCTATGTGTTATTGTGGAAATTAATTGAGGGGGGAGGGGGAGAGAGAGAGAGTCATGTAGTGATTAATTCTTGTAAGTATTCCAATACAGTTGCTTTGACAACTATTCCATTTCTTTGCAAATCTTAGGCCTACCCAGGGATCTTGCAGCAGCATTCTGTTTTTGTCAACCTGTAGAGTTTCCTTTAGCATTGATCACAGACAAGAGGATTTGCCAGGAGCTACAGGGAATACAGAGCCAGCTGGTAAGAGAGAGCATATGCAGAGATTGAGATTTAACAGAAGGAGGCTCATAAGGGTCTCTAATGAGTGGCCCAGGTGGCAAGTGCTGTAGGAGCTGAGAGGGGAGAACAATCTCCCACTCGGGGATGGGATTGTCTAGAAAAGTTTATTGCATAAACTCATTCTTTCAGTCAGTTGTGAGAGTCAAGCAGTTGCTGCCACTACCTGTCCATGCTGTTTCAGCAACTATGGATTACATCTGAGGTGGGATAAGTAGGAATAGACCTGCTGCTTTCACAGCTCAGCTGCTGTTCTGCATGAGTCCTGCTCAGCTGCCTCTACCGCAGGAGTGATTGGAACCAGGTGGTCACATTTCACCAAATGGCTTTCACTGCATCTCAATTATATCTTCTCTATCAGGCACGGCCCACATAGAAGCCTAGCACCTCCTATGACATTCCTGTAACTACCATTCCTTTGTAAATGCATCTTTCCTTGTAATGTGTGCAAAATTCCTGATTATAATTTTATTTAGCTCAAGTTAGGTTACAAGTTAATTCATCACGTGGAGGAGGAATGTTTAATATGGTGATGGTTAGTTCTGGGTTACATGCTCTTTGAATCCGGAGGGAGATGGGAGATTCCACATTAGTAAAAGTATGAGTAGCTCCCTGGGATAGTAGATTGCTGATAATCAGAAGGAGAGTAGCAATACTGAACAGGCAATATCTACATAGTCCACTCCAATCAGCCTTGTGTTTGAATGGTAGACTTATCTATCTAACAATAGAAAATGTCAATGTCTTACTCTAATGCAATTTATTGCTAACTCAACAGTCAGAGGCAAGTGTTAATTTGCTGGTTTTTGAGAGTTTTGTTCTTGCTTTGTTGGGAGTCTCTCTTCCTGGTAGCATCTCACATTATTGGATCATTTGCAAATTGGGACTGACATGGTGGCTTTTTATGTCAACAGACTCCTTTCCCAAAGGGCCTTCACTATTTCCATCTGCATGTCATTGACTAGAATTCAGGCACATTGCTATATTTCTAAAAAAGACTGAGGAATGCCATTTATCTTTGTGCATTAAAGGAGAAATGTTTGGCAAATGACCAGCCAATTGTTCCATAGACCTGATTCCATTGTAATTGGCTTATTTGTAATTCCTGAGGCCAAATTCTATAATCCATGCATATTAACCCTCATTTATAATCAACCTCAAGACAAGGAAGCACTTACTAGTTTTTGAAATAGGAGGGGCACCGCTTTTTGGACTCTTACCATTCCTGACCTAAGAATGAGCTATCAGTGGCTGACCCCCTGTCTTGAGCCCCAGTCTTTGTCCTGCCTGGTGGTCTTATCTCAAGTCCTGGTGAGTGTCTTTTTTACTCACCAAATTTTATCCTAATTTCATCCCTAAACTGACCATAACAGCTCTCAACCTTGGTTGCCATTATATATTTATTTTTGCTATGGAAATTATGACATTTCTATTTTCCTACTTCCAGCAATTCTGGCAACATTTCCTCCCTTCCTTGAGTTAAAAGGCTTTCAATTCCTCAATAATAACCACTCAGCTATAAACATTTTCTCCAGGCAAGGTTTGGCCTGCATGGTCTGAGCTTCAAATTACTTTCATTTGTTACCTTTTTGCTAAATAGAAGTTGTGGCACTAAAAGGTGGAGATGGGACATGAAGAAAAAGTAGATGATAGAGATTGAGAAAATGGGGGAAAAAGTGGGGAACTTTCCACAAAGTCACCCCTGCAGCTTCTCCAAAGGTAGAGTGAGAGGAAGTGCAACAAGAGAATACAGATGGGAACAGCGGAAGCTACAGAGTGACAGCTAGCAAAACAGCAGTGTCTCTCACACACAGCATGTTCCTGAAGATTTCTGTGAAATTATTCATTTCCCTGCAAAGGACAGGTAGCTCGAGGAGGATCAAGAGTTCGGCAGAGCTGTGAGTTCCCCAGGAGAGATGTTTCTCTCATCTTCCCAGCAGTAACAACCTTCCTTGAGCATCTCCAAGAGAAGTCGCATGGGGGAACATCCTGGAAAGTTCTTTCAACTCTTTGGCACATGTACACTCTTACAATTACGTCATTTTTATATGTAAGTATAACTAACAATGAGCACTCAGAACAGATGCTCTGAAATCGCAACATAAGTACTCGGCGAACACTGCAGAGTCTCAGGCTTGTGGGTGTCCTGGCTCCCTTCTCCTGGAGTATTGACCAAAACCAATACTTCTCAAGCCTGAGCAGACTTCAGAACCTCGTACTACAGAAGGGTCATGAAAAATTGGATGAAAGAGAGGTGATAACTGAGAGGAAATGGGGGAAACGCAAGAAATAAATAGAAGAGAAACATTAGAGAAGGTTTTTACAAGAGCAGGTATTTCCACCTCCAGGTGTGGTGGTGCACACCTGTAATCCCAGTGATTTGGGAGGCTGAGGCTAGAGGATCACAAGTTTGAGGTCAGCCTTAGCAACTTAACTATACCCCGTCTCAAAACTAAAAATAAATAAATAATTAAGAAGGACTGGGAATGCAGTTCAGTGATAGAGCAACCCTGGATTCAAACACCAGTCTTAGAGAAAAGAAAAAAGAGAAGTAAAGAAAAAATGTCATTTCACCTATAATTATTAATACGTGAAGCTGTTATTCAGTATCTAGTATTTCCTGCATATGTGCTTTACTGAGGATAACATGAAGAGATATTTGTAAAACAATTCAAGACAGTGCCTGCTGAGTGGCAAACAGGTTCCAATTCTCAGAAGGTGAGAATTCTCCAGAAGGAGAGGTCTGGGTCAATGACGGCACTTGGGTAAATATTTCGGAATAGGTGAAAACTGAGAAGGGCTTCAGTAGTTATAGGTAAAATGTTCTTTCTCCCCCCCACACCCCTCTTTCTTTCTAATACTAGTGCGCAAACCCAGGGGCACTCTACCATTGAGCTGCATCCCCAGTCCTTCTTAATTACCTATTTATTTATTTGTTTACTTACTTATTTACTTATTTATAGGAGCTGAGAAATATAGGTAAGGGATCAAGGGACCTTAAGACAAGAAAAAACATAAATGCAAATACAAATAAAAGGAACATCACAGAACCTGCAGCATATAAGCTTTCATTGACTGGGAGATAAAGTGTGTTGAAGAGAATGAGGGAAACCAGGAAAGCAGACAAAACAGTAGAAAATTAAGGAACAAGGAGGAAACTACATAAGAGTGTAGATGAGGAATGAGGAGGGAAAGAGGGGGAAAGAAAAAAAGTCCGGGAGAGTAAAATAAAAACTACATCTTTGGATGTTCATAAATTCCAGATGCATTGGGGCAATTTGGCTAAAATAAAAGTGTGTTTCTCAGAATTACTTCCTGATAGGTTCTGTGTAACAATTATTCATATTAATAAAAGAAATTTGTGTAAGAAGTAGAAGGCAGATTTGAAGAACAGTCATATTTGCACTTGGACATTTGGGGCAGGGTCAGGCACTGTGGCAATCCATGCTCATCACTGCACATCTGCCAGTTTACAACACAGGGAAAGACCCTCAATGGTATAAGCAAAAATAGAATCATAGCCATGTGTATGGTTGAAAGAGACAGTATAGGAATTTATTTTATAATATTTCAGTTGAACAATTTTTAATGAAAGACACTGTGATAGATTCTCTCAGGGAGTAGGGAAAGAGTTCCAAGATGTCCTTGACACATGTCCTGGTCTCAGGGTGTTTGTCATCCAAGATGGAAATAACAACAACAAAATGGCCTGGGACAAAATGAGGTCCAAGTCTAATGACATAGGCAAGCCATGAATGAGAAGATTTGACTATTGGTTCCTCCTTGCAATTAATTTGTATTATCAACACACCATGTTCCCTTTGCTATCATGGTAAGCATGTGCAGTGAAGGCTGCCCATCTGCAGGAGGCAAGGCTGTTGTCTGCAAATTTTAGAGATCATAGGAGGTGAGCAAGCAAAGCTTCTTTCTATGTGCAGCTTCCTGCAGAAGTAACATTTGAATTGGGAAATGATTTTGACAGTGGAAAAACTGGAAGGGAGACCACATGAAGGGAAGGAAGACAGAAGGAAAGACTGAGTTCAGGAGAAAGCAAAATACAGTACACTGCAGATGCAGAAGAGACAGAAATTATATGGTCTCTCTTATGTCAAAATGGCAAACTCATAGAAGCCAAGGGGTGAGCAGAGGTTGCTAGTATCTGAGGCTGGGGAAACACGAGGAGGTATTGTTCAAAGGATAAGTTGAAGTTACAAAATGAATAAATTCTAAGGAGCTGATATATGACATCATGTCTACTGTAGTTTGAATCTTAATCTTCTCCAAATGCTCATGTGTTAAAGGCTTGGTTCTCAGCCTGGTGCTATTAAGAAGTTGTGGAAACTTTAAGAGGTGGGGTCCATGAGAGTCTTGGAGTCATTGGGGTCATGCCCTTGAAGGGGATTGATGGACACCAGACTCTCCTGTTCCTCTTATTATCTCTTTCACACCTGGCCACTGGGTGAATGGGCTTCCTCCCAATGTGTTCCTGCCATGATGCCCCACCAAAGACCTGAAATCAATCGGGTCAACAGATCATGGACAAAAACCTTCAAAACTGCAACTGCAAGCCAAAATAAATCTTTTATCTTCATTAGTTGATTACCAAAGTATTTACTACATTAACAAAAAAAAAATCACACAATGACTATAGTGAATAATATGGTTTTGTTTACAAAACAAATTTGTTATGAGATTTTAAGTGTTCTCGACATAAACACATACACAGGTCAGGAATGCATGTGTTAATTATTTGTAGTAATCACTTCATAATGTATGTGTATATCAAATCATCATGCTGTACACCTTGCATATACCCAATTGTTTCCACTTATACCTCAATAAAACTGGGAAAATTTGTAGAATATTTAGGAGACTACAGAAAGAAAAGGAGGTTGGGGTAAGAAAATGAGGAGCTTTAAGTTTACAGGCTTTGCTTTCACAGAGTGATTTCATTTGATGCTTATCTATGTGTTTAAAAGATCCCCTGTGTGGTCTGACCTAGCTAATGGCTAACAGCTAAGTGTCCACCCTCGTGCACCCAGACAGGAAAGTGGAAATAATTCCATGTTGACTTTGGTGCCCTGAAACCTGTCTCCTCCAAAGACAGAAGATGTTGCAGAGGAGATAATTAACTTGCATGGTACATTAACTCCATGCAACCAGGCCATATTTAAAGAGGGAAAGACAGAAAGAACAATTTTTCCAATAAGTACAAGGACCAATGGAAATGAGGAAAAAGTCCTGGAGCATCTCCTTCCAAATGAACAGTCTTGGTTTCTCTCGATTTTGCCAGCCCTCAGATGGATGCATGTCCTTGTCAGAGACAGCTGTCCAGGAGAGTACAAATTCTCCATCTAACCACATCTTTACTCAGAAAGCTAGTTAATTCAGCAAATCAGCTCTCAGGATAAAACTGAAAAATACTAAAATGCTAACTTTTGCATAGAAATCTTATAATATTAATTGCTAGTCTCAGAAAAATAAAAACTCAGGAAAAAAAACAATGTCACAGGCAGACAACCTTCAAAAAGATGATTTGCTTCTTTAAATTTTTTGTTGAAAATTGAATACACATTTATTGGGAGAAAATCTGAACATATGTAAGGACCAATATGAAAATGATCACCAAACTATGCATGATCCTTCCGCCTAAAGACATTGTTATGTATGTAAGTCCATATAATTTTATCCATCTAACTGTATGTTATTCTTAATAAAATAGTCATGCTATGTTGTAATATTTTTTACTTTTAACAGATTAAATTTAACATATTTTCACCTTAATGTATTTCTACAGCATTGGGCATACATATAAATAAACAAGTATGAACTATCACTGATTTGTGTGCCACAATAGGGTAACTATAGTCTAAAATATTTAATATACATTTAAAACTGACTGGAAAAGAGTTTGAAGGTTCCTTACACATATAAATGATATTCTGTGAGGAGATTCAAGTGCTCATTACTCTGACCTGATCATTACAAATCGTATACATGCATCAAATTATAATACTACATTTCATATGTATGTCAAAGTTATATGTCAATTAAGATAAATAAATATGAAGAGGCTTGTGGTTTAACCCTTTGAAAACAGCAGCAATAGCTTCTGCACTTGCCGTACAGTAGCTCAGCCATTGGTGGCACTCACCTTGACTTATTTCTTCATATCCCTAAGCTAGCGACAAGATGTTTTCTCCTCAGACATAAAGGTCCTACATTAATAACAAAATTCCTCGTGAGCAATGACTTTCACCATTTTCAGGAAAGGATAGCCTAAGACAAATAAACAAAAAGGAACTAAGCCCAAACAGCTTTAAACAGAAGACCTGAGGAGGAGTAAGAGGAACGGCAGGCAAGACCCAGCAGTCTCCATCACCTTTCGCCTTCATTAAACTTGGCTGCACTCTATGGATTCTCCCTCTGTTCAGAGTGATTCCAGGGAGAATAAACCATCCAAAAGGCTGACGTCCAGGGAGATCCTTGGGGAGAACACTTTGAGGGCTAGACATTCATGTCACACTGGTATGGCCCAAGTGTAAAAATAATGGTTAGCAGCTGGGGATATAGCTCAGTAGGTAGGTGCTTGCCTCATATGCACAAGGCCCTGGGTTCAATCCCCAACAGCACAAAAAAATTAATAACAATAATGGTTAGAATTTCTAGAACTTCCTTTCTTGTAGAAGCAATCCTTCTTGGCTATAGATTTTAATATTATTTGGATTTTGATTTATGTAAGAGGAATAAGTGACTACATTCCTGCAAAGTCAGGTGACAGATTTTAAGAACTAAATTCTACTGAAAATGCACTCTGATACAGTGGACACCTGGGCAGTTCAAAGGTTCTGAGGATAACCATAACTCTTGAAACCGTATTTAATTATTTGTGCAAGTTCAGATATCCATATTGGCAAGGAGAGACCATAGTTTCCTCTCAGGTCAGTTTTGCTCATTAATATTTATGAGACTCTTTGTTTTAAATGGTAAGTTTTCTTCCATTTTTGCATTTGTCATATCTCTTTTCTGAAATGTGATTAGTTTTAGTTGGCTTCTTTATTAGTGTCATGCAAAATATTTCATTTAGGAAAAATACCATTGTAGATTTTTATCTGAAGGAACAGGGGGAATTGAGGCTAATTACCATATACCTATTCTGGCCTAAAAACAGAACAGAAAGTCAATTCTAATCACATCAATAGAAATACTCAGTTTGAGGGCTGGGGATATAGCTCAGTTGGTAGAGTGTCGACCTTGCAAGCACAAGGCCCTGGGTTCAATCCCCAGCACCACACACACACAAAAATACTCTGTTTGAGAGAACAGGATGCTCACATTGAGAATACACATATGAGAAACTGATAGGGGACTTAGAAATGACCATGCAAAGTCAAGTACCAAAATCTTAGACTTCTATAGCTTTTACATTAAATGCTTCTGGTTGGAAGAAAAGGGGACAAACTTAAAAAGGGTACAAAACAATGACAAAAGACAAGTAAATAAAAAACTTAGTGAATTACTGGCCACCAGACTTACTTGTGAACTTCAAGACAGATAAAATTCCTTTAGGTTTTCGTTATTATTATCTTGCAATTGTGCTGCCATAAATGTAAGGGTTCCACCAAAACAGGTTCCATTTTCCACCAGCCCATTAAGCAAAACATAAAGTATCCCTAATAGCACAAAATCTAACAAAGCCTACTCCATTTTGCCTCCACATTCAATTCATGCAACTACTAAATTCTCCCAGGAAATATGCCTAAGAACTATGGTCAATATCCATCATTGCAGGCAGAGTAAAGAGGAAATACAGCCTATTAAGAAAAATAATCATGTGGAGACTGTACATTCTTTTTCATCAGTACATACAATAGCCTCAGCCCGCACCCATCCCCACATCCATACAGTAGCTGCATTCAAGAAAAGAAAGATAAGGTGCCTGCTAGGAGTTGGTTGTTGCTGTGCCCCAGGTCATGTGTCCAGCCTTCCCTCCTAAAGATCTGCATCATTTACTGCCAGAGGGAGGTGACAACTGGTAGCAAGAGCCTTTCCTCATTCACTGTGGGCCAGAAGCAGTCACCCAACTGATATATTTGAAGCTGAGCCTGCATCTACATTTGATTGTGAGTCTTCCTCCATACCCATCCCACCCCCATATCAAATTCTTTAGCTTGTTGTATCATTCCTATTGCATATTCACAAACGTTATAAATATACATTCACAACAATGAATATTCTGATACTTCAGTCTCTGGTATGAGACTGTACACTGTGAGTTCAGGGCCTTGTGTTTTATCACCTTTGTAAACCCTGTAGCCCAGGGTTGTTGGAGGACTGTTAAGGCAGAGGCTATGAAATGATGAGTTGCTTGTAGTCAAGAGATGGCTGGGACTCTGGTAGCCCAGCAGGAACACAGACTTCCAAAGGGACCACACTCTCCACTCTAGGTCCTACGGCAGCATCAAACATTTCAGGCTGAGACTGGAGCAGAGCTGGACTCAGGAAGAAAGCAGTGCCCAGCATTGGGCACCAAGGGCTGCCCAGTGCCTAAAATCATGGCATACTTTGAGGGTGGCTCTGATTTAAGGTTTGATGACCAATGATGTTCTTTTTTTCCTTTAATTTAATGGACAAAGAAAGGTTGTATATATTTACAGTGTTATGATTTAGAAGTGAGAGGTCCCCTGAAAGTTCACATGTGCAACAATGAAGAAGGTTTAGAGGAGAAATGATTGGGTTATGAGAGTCTTAACCCAATCAATGAATTACCCCAAATGGGATTAACCAGGTGGTAACTGAAGACAGGTAGAGTGTGGCTGGAGGAGGTGGGTCCCTGGGGGCATGCCTTTGGGGTTTATATTTGGTGAGCTGAACTTAGTCTCTCTCTCTCTCTCTGCTTGCTGGTCATCATGTGAGCTGCTTTCCTCTGCCATACTCTTCTACCATGATGTTCAGCCTCACCTCCAGCCCCAAGAATGGAGCCTGCTGTCCATGAACCGAGACCTCTGAAACTGTGAGACCCCAAATAAACTTTTCCTCCACTACAATTTTTCTGGTCAGGTCTTTTAGTCACAGCAGTGAAAAAGCTGACTAAAACATATAGTGTACAATATATTGTTTGAAACATGTACACACTGTGGAACGGATAGATCAAATTATTTAACACACTCTATATCATGTTTTCCTTTTGTGGTGAGAACACTTAATATCTATCTCTTATCAGTTTAATTGTCACTAAGTGTAGTCATCATGATGTACAATAGGTCACTTTAAGTTATTCCTCCTGCTGAACTGAAATTTTGTGTCCTGTGACCAGTTTCTCCCAATTTCCCCAAACTACAGACTCTGGAAATCCCCCTTTGCTCAGTTTCAGTTTTGATTCATGTATACTCCACTTGGAAGTGAGATCACATGGCATTCCTGACAGGGCCTGATGGAAACTCCTTTCCAAGGAAGGAATTGTGGTTTGACATTTGCTAGTGACTCCATGTGGCCTGCCACATGCACAGATTCCAAGTGGATTCACTGGAATAGAGAAGTTTGATTGCAGAAGCATTAGCTAGGGAAATAACATCCTCTGTTCATACTCTGACTACAACACCTGTATCCAAATAATGAAATTGAGGACCCTGAAAGCTGTTCAGGACTCATTCTGTGGTCTGACTTCCTTGCGTTCATGGGGTACAGAAAGGTCTGGTTTCCTGTTAATATCATTAATACCGTTCACTAATCTTTTACTAATATGTTTATGTCAAAAGTCCCCCTGCATCTAGCATATATTCTGAGCTAGTTGTCATTTTTTCATTACAGAAAGATCATCACATCATATTATGAAAAAAGAGAAAAGCACAGAGGAAAAAATGAAAAGCAAAAGAGGCTCTCCCTCTGGGCCAGGAAAAACAAGTCTGTAAAGAATGGTGTTAGTCTTCAAGCTTCAACCTATACCTATCCACCCACAATGTTCTCACCAAAGGAAAAGAATATCAGAGGGGGGAAATGAGCAAAAGACATAAATAAACATCTCATCGAAGAGATCTGTGAATAGCCAATAAGCATATGAAAAGATGCTGAAAGTCATTAGTCATTAGAGAACTAAAATCACAATGAGTCACTACTTCACATGGACAAGAACGGTTAAATTTAAAAGAAGAGTGGGAAGAGACGTAAAGAAACTAGAACCCTTTGGTGGGAATGTAAAATGGTATACTCATGTTGGTAATCTTTTAGAAATTTAAAAATCAACTTATCATATTACCTATGACCTAGCAATTTTTCCTACATATCACTCTTAGGGAAATAAACACTTATCTTCACATAAGGAGTTATGTGTGAATGTTCACAACTACATTATTACTAATAGCTTAAAAGTGGAAACAGATCACCATCAGCTGATGAATGAATAAAGTGAGAATGATAGATGGATAGATATATGATAGATAGATGATAGATAGGTAGATAGAAAGATAGATAGATGATAGATAGATAGATAGATAGATAGATAGATAGATAGATAGATAATAGGTATGGCAGAGCATACTCAGTAACGGTAAGATAAAAAGGGCTGATACAATACAGATAGATGAATCTCAGAAAGATTATATTAATGTAATGAAACCCAATGCAAAAGACCACTTATTGTATTATTACATTCATATAAAATGTCCAGAAAAGGAATGTCTACAGAGACAAAATGTAAATCATGGTTGTCTAGGGCTGGCAGTGGCAATGGGTAATGAATACAAATGGCAACCAAGGATCATTGGAGTGATATAAATATTCTATAATTGGATTGTGGTGAAAATAACATAGCTCTGTAAATTTTCTAAAAATCATTGAATTATACATTTTAAATTAGAGTATTTTATGATATGCAAATTCTACCTAAAAGAAAAAGCACAAGATTCAAGAAAGTAGCTTCTTCATAATCCAATAGTTTGCAAAACCAGAAATGAATTATTTCTTTACCTAAGCCAAAACCAAAGTTGGGTCAAAAATTACATGCAAAACAGTTTTTAAATGTTAATATGAAAAAGCTATACATTCCTGAAACTGTGCACATATTTAGAATGCTTTTTTTATGATTTTGCTTTGTATCTTTGAAGCAAGGTAAAAGAATAACTTCAGTTTTATAATAGTGCTTTTTCTCCACACAATTCTGTCATATATTATCATCATTATCAGTATCAGTAATACTTATAGGTATTTACCTACAATAGCCTTCAGAATGTGCCCAGTGACACTTAAGAATCCAAACTATCATGTGGCAATCAAATCTCATCTCCAACTTCTTCATTAAGGACATATCTCCAAAGGTAATAAGAAACTCATAATTTCCTGAGACAATACATTTTACCCCTTCTGAATCCTAGAATTAGGTACTCAAGTTTCTGAAGAATACCTTTACATGTTCCATCTATGGTACCATCCAGACCATTCTATGATTTTATAAATATGCTATATAATTATTAAATATGTTATAATGTCACCATCCTCTGGTACTTGGATATGTTTGTCAATCTGGAAGTTTTCCAATCCCCACAGTTCAGGGATTTTAATGGAAACTTTGTCACAAGGGCTTGATCTGTTATTAACTCCATCTCCAGCCCCTGTCCCCTTTCAGGAGAATGTGTTGGAGGAGAAAGTACTAAAAGCTCAAAGATCAACCTCATCGCTTGATATTCTGGTGACCTGCCCTCAGCCAGGAACCTGAGTCACCTCATTAAAGCAAAAAGTCCTCCTATCACCCAGGAAATTCCAAGAGATTTAGAAGATCTGTATCAAGTGCTCTTATCACTGAGGAAATTACCATGGTCTCGGGAGCTGAGTCAAACAGGGCAGAGATCAAATATTAGAACAAGAGATTCTTCTAGGAGCCCTAACTGAGGGTATTAGGAGTTCTGTGTTCTGGAGGCAGAGACCCAAGTACATATTTCTCAACATTTCACACACATTATCAGAGCTAGCATTTGTAATGTCCTATCTATATACACCCCATTCTTTCATTCCAAAATTTTATAATCCATTTGGCATGCCATTCTATGGTTCTTCAGGAAAAAAAGGCAATTACATGTTTTCTTAAAATCAATTACCTTCTGAGCTTTAAGAGTTATGGCCCACTCAGGTATGAACCCCTTGTGACAGAAGCTAATCCATTATGGATGGTCAATGCATATGAGCTTCCCATATGAAGTTTGGTGAAGTCAGAGTTCAGATTTTTCAGGAATGAGTATGGGTGCCCTCAGGTGTGGAAGTTGCTAGAGGAGTGAAATTTCTAGGCTTGACCTAATCAACTTCTAAGTCAGTGATTGGAAGGAATAATCTACCAGCATTGCTTTCATTAAAATAGAGAACCTGTAGCTCAGGTATCCCACCAGAACATGGAACCTAAAGGACAGATAATCAGCCAGCCCAGGTCCTACCAGGGGCACCTGATTTTATTCCAGTCTATTCATTAGGTTCTAAATCACATGCTCTATAGGATTCTAATTGGTAGCAAGGTCCTAACCATTAATTTTCCTTTAAATGTCACTGAAAGTCAACATTGGGGCAAATATGAAAAACTACCCTCATCCAAAGCATGGCTAAACTGAGCTCCTCACCAGTTTATCAAAATTTCTCTTTTTAGAATGATCACAATTACAAGAGTTAAGAATATGATACTAAAAATTTTAACTGTTAGTTTTATGTATCGCCTTTGCTAAGTTATGGCACTTGTTATTTAATCAAACACTAAAGTATTGCTATAGAGGTATCTTCCAGATGTGGTTAACATATGTAATAATTCATTTTAAGAGGTTGCTTTTGATATTGTGAGTAGGGGAGATTCCTAAAAGAAGAAATTCTGTGTAAAAACTGCAATATCCTCCTGCCTGCGATTGCTAACTGCTCTATGAACTTCTGATTTGCCAGCCCCCAAAATATTACCAAAAAATCTCTCTTCCCATATATACATATGTATACATATATATGCATGTACACACATACATATACATATATGCTATGTATGCTTATGTAATTGTTATTAAGTGATTTCCTATTGCTTTTGCTTCTCTGAAGAACCTTAGTTAATACAAAGCTTAAGATCATAACTGGATCCCATCATAAGAGCATAATTCAGTTCCCATCAAAATGAAGTTTGCTCTCTCCTGTTTTCCAGTCTCTCCTCAGAATCAGATGAACTTACTGATGAATCAGGTAATGACCTCAGGGGATGATTCTTTGAAATAGAATCACCTTCCCGTATGTCTGTGAGGATTTATCAGCCTTTCAAGGATTTTTTTCCAAGAACTTGCTTTCACTTTCACAGTCAAACAATGTAGCCTCTAGGCTTTCTGATGTCTCAAAATCACCTGACATAAATTGATGCAATTATTTAAGGGCACAGGATCTTGAGAGTCCCAGGGTAACATAGAGTAGTTAGCAGTGTAGGCTCTAAACTTTTAGCTCCATCTCAAATCCCATCTTGTCCAACCTCCCTAAACCTTTCCTAAAATTACCTTTTTGCCAACTCAGGCTTAACTCATAAGGACATGCATGAGATATAATACTTCTCTCTTACAAAAATACATCCAATCCGCTCCACTTCTATACATGGGTAATTTTCCTACACTTTATGTAAGAGTACATCTTCACTAAAAGTCTATTTTTGATAGCCGTTTACACTAAACACAGTGTGGTACCCAAGTGAGAAATCAAAATGATTTTATTCTTTGTGTGCATGCACAAACTTGAGTAGCTTTTGTATGTGAACAATATGCTATGTCATTATAACTAAGAAATATTTTTAGAAAAGAAAAACTGTTATAAGGTAATCTCAATAAGTTCTATTACTTTGCAGTTTTATTTTTAGGTTTATGTTTAATGACCTTTTAGCTAATGATTTATTATATTGCACTGTCTTGTGTTTATAGCCTTGATGCAGTTTGGTAAAAATTAGAATCAATTTGATTTATGGAAAATGTAATGCAAGTTCAACTTTCAGTTGAAATAGAATTGCTACTGTGAAGAAAAAGAGACCTAAAATACACACACAAATAGATTTCCCTTAACTAGATAAAAGACTTAAAATCTTCCGGAGCATGCTTTGCCTTTTCTTTCATCTTCCTTATACATGCATCAAGTGCACTAAGATTTATTATGGCTCTGTTCCTTCAGTTCCACAGGTGATGATTCCTTCCATTCTTTCCTGTGCTTGTATTTACATGTTCTTTCCCAATTTGGTTCACTGATTGCAACAAATATGCCATAGTAAAGCAGTGTATGTTTTGATCTATAAAAAGACCAAGAAAAGGAAGAATGAAAACATATGCTACAGACTGGAAGAAAATATCTGCAAATTGCATAGCCAATAAAATACTCATAGTGTGAATATGTAAAGAACTCTCAAAACTCAATAGAAAGGGAAAAAAAAAATGAATCCAGTTAGAATATCGGCAAAAGATATGAACAAGTATTTCACCAAAGAGCATATAAATATGACTGGCACATAAGTATACAAAAATATGTTCAACATCATTAGCCATCAGGAAAAGGCAAATTGAAATCAAATGACATGTATCTGAAGGGTTACAGCTGGAAAGGGGTGAGGAAGAAGGGAAGGAAGGAAGGAAGGAAGGAAGGAAGGAAGGAAGGAAGGGAGGGAGGGAGGGACAAAGTGACATCCTCAAGTGAGCTACCCAGAATGTGGAGGAACTGGATCATTCTTACATTGTAAGTGGAAATGTGAAATGGTTCAGCTGCCCTGGAAACAATTTTGCCGTATCTTTTAAAACTAATACAATTATCATGCCACCTAATAACTTCACTGTTAGACATATATCCCAGAAAAATAAAAATTATGTTCACACAAAAACATGTGCACAAATGTTTGAAGGGAGTCGGATGTGGCTGTAAGAAAGCAAATGAGGGATTCGTCTGCCGATGGAGCTGTTCAGTGGCATCATTGTTTTCTTCTGTATGTGATATTGCACTGCAGACTCATATTATTGTTCAGAAAACTGGGTCCATGGGATCTTTTTACTATTTCTTATGATCACTGTGAATATACAATTGACTCAACAATAATCCTTTTTTAAAAGTGCTTAAAGGGTAGCCCTAAAACAATCCTAATTTTTATAAATTCACAGATGCAATTGCTGCAAATTCAACAATTTAATCGTGCTGCTTTCAGTACTACAATATAAAATAAATATATTGATTGAGCAACTTTTTCTTGTGTCTCCTATCCTAAATACAGCAATCATGTAATTTTCAAAATTAACCTTTTCCTCCTCATGCAATTAGTTGCCACATTCTATACGTTATTTAACATTTAATCTGTTCCTACTATCTTCTTCATATAGGCCAGACCCAAATGCTATTTCTGAAGTATTCCTACTGTGTTTTAGTTGTCCCCTAATTGTTCTGCTAAGGTCTTTCTTGCCTTTCACATCAGACTCTATTTATTATCAGACATCTATCTAATCTTTCTAGACAGCCTATACATTCTGTTCATAAAAAAAAAGACATCAACAAAGGCAAAGACCTTGCTGCAGAAGGAAATTCTCCAGCCCACCATAAAGGCTGCCTAACTTGTGTATCTGAAGGATCCAAAATCTCTGAGTAAGCAGAAACATACAGCACAATCATCTCATTGTGTTCTGCAGAGAAGTCATTAACTTTACAATTCATGGTCTGGCATTAAACCTAATGAAGATTACAGTTACAGTACTGCCAGGCATATAAAATAACTAAATAATAACTGCCAAAGCTAAAAATAATCATCTTGCCTGTGCTATTAATTATATTTGTGTCTGCATCTATATCTACACTTTCATAGATAGAGTCATTCTGTGCTTCACTAACCCAGACCGAGGACAGGTTCAAGCATCATGATTTGGTAAGAGAGCTGCAAGCAGAGACAGCTAGATGTCAATTTGCTATTACTGGAGGAAGCACAAAGGCTGGCCTGACCTTTACTTATCTGCAGTCCATTTTAATTTAGAAAAATTCAGTCGGCTTGGAATGGGATAAAAATAAATAAATAAAAAGAAAATGTGACTTTCTTATTTCCATTTTCCTATCCTGAGGGCCTGCGGGAAGGAATAAAGAGGTGAACAGAACTGCCTGTTCATCACAAAGGACTGTGTGGCCTGGCTTTGATGTGGAGACATAGGAAATTGAAATTTAGAACACCTCAGGCACTGGCTCCTCCTCTGGAACGGGTCACCCTGATTGTGTTTATATTATAATCTTACTTTACATGTTGTTCTCATTTCTACCCAACCAGCTTATTTTGAAAGAAGTGTCTTGCCTTTAAAAGCAGATTTGCATTCCACATGGCCAAACAGCCCAGTGCTTTAATTGGGTAAACATCATTCCATTTGAAAATAAATTTTCTCAAGTTTTCTTGTGCCCTTGTGCCATTTCCCTGCCCCCTTAATTTCACTCACAAATTCACAAAAGAAAACTGACATCACAGGGTCAGCCTACTAACCTGGCAATCTCAATTACTCCTTCTGATTGGTCAGCTCACAAGTCAGTCAGTGTGTTAGTCAGTTTTTGCATCACTGCAACTAAAAGATCTGATCAGAACAAAATGAGAAGAGGAAAAGTTTACTTAAGGGCTCACAGTTAAGGGCTCACAGTTTCAGAGCTCTTCATCCATAGAAGGTCAGCTCCATTCCTTGGGGCTCCAGGTGAGGCAGAACACAATGGCGGAAGAGTGTAGCAGAGAGAAGCAGCTCACATAATAAGCAGGAAGCAGAGAAACTTCACTCTCCAGATAGAAAATGTATACCCCAAAGCCACCACCCCAATGTCCCACCTTCTTCAGCCACACCCTACCGTAACCTTCAGTTACCACTCAGTTAATCCTTATCAGAGGATTAATTCACTGATTGGGATAAGGCTCTTACAATCCAATCATTTCTTCCCTGAACCTTCTTGCATTGTCTCACAAGCGAGCTTTTGGGAGACTCCTCACATGCAAACCATACACACAGATACTCTTTTATTCCTAGGGGTCCACAGTTCACCCCATCTCTGCAGCTCCAGGAGCACTCTGTTTTCCAGATACACACAACATGATACCATACGCACTTTGTGTACTGAGTCAGACTCTGAAGTTGAAAATGTCTAAAATTAAAATTCTGCTTCATCACACCTGTTACATAACCTCATTAAAGCCATAAAAGTCTCATTTTCTCATCAGTAAATTCTAACATGGCCTACAGGGGCAGAAAGAAGGTATGTCAAAAATTTAAAAAGAATACAAAGGCAGTTTTTATTACTATCCCCTAGAATTGAAAATTACACAATGAAATTAAGACAACAGCTCCTCATATAATAGATCAAAATGAATTCAACAACATATAAAAAGGATTATGCACTAAGACTAAGTGGGACTCATCATAGGAACAAAGACTGCTTCAGCTTACAAAAAATCAATTAATGTAAGACACCACAGTAATACAGTGACAGGGGAAGAGTGATCATCTCCACTGACACAGAAAAAGCATTTGACAAAATCCAACATCTTTTCATGATAAAAGCACTTGGCAAACCAGAATAGATGCATAGTTCCTCAACCTAAGAAAAGGAACCTTTGAAAACCACACATCATTATCACAACGTGGAAAGATTGAACATGTTCCTCCTACAAGTGTAAGTAAGACAAGAACCACTGTCAGCACTTCTAGTTAACATTGTATTGGAAGCTCAAGCCAGGGCCATAAGACAAAAAGGTAAAAATAAATGGCATTCAAATTGGAAAAGAAGTAAAACTAACTCTACCTCCAGATGCATGATTGTATATGTATATACATATATATGGATGTATATATATATAAAATACTAAAGAATAAACAAAAATACAAACTAATAGTATTAACAAACAAGTTTACCAAAGTTTCAGAATACAAAATCAATAAGCAACAAAAGTTGTATTTCTACTTACTAGCAGCAGACAATCTGAAAATGAAATTAAGATAATTTCATAACAGAATCAAAAATAATACTTAGAAATAAATTGAACCAACAAAGGGCAAGAGTTTTTCTGTTTACAATATGCAGAAAGCTACAAAATACTGCTGAAAGGAATGAGAGAAGACCTAAAAAGTGAAGGATACCAATGTCCATTGATTGGAAGGTTTAATATGAGTATGCAGATAATACTCTTCCGAATGCCAGATGACCATGAGACCCCCTATCAAAATTCCATATTCATTTTGCTTTTTCTTTTATTTTTTTTTGTTTTTTTTGTTTTGTTTGAGAATAAACATCCCGATCTTAAAAATCTTGTGCTCACGTGGAAATAAAAGACACCACACCAGCAAAAGAAAAAAAGTAAGTCTCAAATTCTCTGATTTCAGATCTTACTATGAACTGCAGTGTTTGTATTCATGACTGTGTGCTACTGGGATAAGAATAGATATATGAATTAATGCAAAGAGAGTCCGTTAAAATAACAATACATCTGTGGTCAATTGATTGTTGGCAAGGATGCCAAGACCATTTAGTGGGGAAAGAAAAGTCCTTTTAACAATCATGCTAGCTTGTCTACTTGGGAAAGAATTAAGTTTGTACTTTTTCTTATGACATACACAAACATTAACTCAAATTATAAACCTAAATATAAGACCTAAAATTATGTTTTTAAATCTTAGGAAAAAACAAGAGTAAATAATTGCAACCTTGTATAAGTAATGTTTTTTCACCTATGATATTGAAAGCACAAGAGACAAAGGAATATACAAATAAGATTTCATCATAATCAAAACTTTTTTACTGCAAGTTGCACATCAGAAAGTGAAATAACAACTCAGTAGGAAGAAGCATTTGCCAATCGTTTACTAATATTCATTCTTTATTAGAAAAGGGAGTCGAGAACTCCAAATAAAGAATTCAAAATAATAAGAATAATTAAAATTAAAAATAAAAAATCTATAAATAATCCACTTAGAAATAAACAAAAGACTTGAATAAATATTTTTTTTCAAAGAAGATGTATAGTAAAAAAATTAATAAATTCATGGAAAGATGATCAGCATCATTATGAAAGTGCAAATCAAAGCCAGGAGATACCATTTTCTGCTCACTAGGATGGCTTTAATTGAATTAAATTTTAATTGAACTTAATTGAAACTCAAAAGTTTCAATAAATCTTTATTAGTGTGATCCAGGAATTCACTCTTAACATATACCCTAGTACAGTGAAAATATATGTCCATGCAAAAACTTGTAGTCAAATGTTCATAGCAGCATTATTCATAATTGTCAAAAGAGTAAAGAACCCAAATATGCATAACTTCATGAACAGAGAAATACAATGCCATATATCCATATAATGGAATATTTTTAGCAATAAAATAAATGAAATGCATATATGTGCTAAAATGTGGATAAGCCTTGAAAACTTTGTTTTATATGGAAGAAACCACTCACATAGACCACATTTAATTCATATTAAATGTACAGAATTGGCAAATCAATAGAGATAGAAAATTGATTAATATTTTCTAAGGGCTGGGGCAGGAGAGGGAAATGGATGTGACTGTTAACATGTATTGTGATTCTTGAAGAATGACAAAATTAGATTGTACTTTAAAATGAGAGCGCAGTGATAGTTGTAAAATTTTGTGAACATATTTAAAAACATTGAATTATACCCTTTTACATCAGTGATGAGATTTATGGCATATGAATTATACCTAAAAAAAACTATTAACATAAACTTAAAAAATGGGAAGTCCAATCTCATTGGTCCAGTTCTCCATGTCATCCTTAACGAAGAATGCACACAGTAAAAATAATTCCCAAGATTTCTGTAGGGAGCCTTTCCACTCTAGGCCTAGGGAAGACAAACTAAAAATGTATTTTTTTTAACATCAATTCAAAGAGTAGTACAAATTTTCCCTTATTGGATTTCTCATTTCATAAATCTTGAGTCTACAGATTTGGGTGTCCCTTTGATAACTTTGAGATTTATAAAATGAAAGGCATGGAAGTCATAGCTGAAGAAAATACAGAGGATGACTTTAGAGTTTCCTAAATCATGGAACAACTCCCAGTGTCCCCAGCCCATGCTAATATATAGCATCCTGCAGCTCTGTGTCTCAGCTGCTTATGCCCAAGGATGTGCATGTGTGTATGCCTAGGTGCCCTTTCGTCTTTGAGTCATGTATAAACTCAGTCCAAAATAGGTAGGCATTCATTTTTTCTTTGAAAATCAGTTCTTAGTAAACACTGCAAAGTATTGAAAATATGAAGTAAATAGGACTGCATTATATTCAATTAGAAAAGGTAGCTGGTCCTGTGTAGGTTGAAATGTAATTGATGTCTAGTCATTTTCCTAAAATTGATACTTTTTGGTGTGAAATCTTCCTATTACAGATTCAATTTTAGCATTAAAATTGATTATTTGACCTTAAGCCATGGGATGTTGAAGAGCACATTTTATGAATTATGTAGAATTGCATGACTATAAGGTATTTGTCTTAGTCTGTTTGGTGTCCTGCAACAAAATTCTTACTTGTTACCACAGAAGTTTATTTCTCGCAGTTCTGGATGTGGGGAATTAGAAGATGAAGGTGATATTAAAGTCTGGTGAAGGTGCTCTTCCTCAGAGGTCTAGTGTTGTCCTCAGAGGTAAAAGGGCCAAGGCAACTCCCTGGGGATTCCTTTTTAAGGCTCACCCTGATGAACTAGATACCTCACCAAATGCTCTACCTCCTAAAAACCATCATCTTGGAGGTTAGGATTTTAATACAGGACATTGAGAGGGACACAACCCTTTAGACTCTACAGTATGAATATAAGTCATGACATAAAACTGCCTTTGAATCCAAATTTAAACTGATATAAGCTTCTACACCCACTCCAGCTAGTTGAACTGCAAATCCTTTGAGAAAGAAAAGATCTGTGAGGGATGAGTTTCTGTTTATCAGGATAAAGAGTGCAGGATCAGAGTTAGGCACTTGGTGGTGATAAGGAAGAAGAGAAAAGGGAATCTTTTTTTTTCCTGATGTATTAATTTCAAGATGGTTGTGGTCATAAGGCTGGAGATGTGGGAAAACAGGTAAATAGAATGGTCTGGATTCTGAAAAGAAGTCTTGACTGCTGACATAGTTTGGAAATCATACTTGGGGGTAACAGAAGCCAGAATACAATTACCTGATAGGAAACTGGAAGAAGAACCAAAATCAAACTCCATGCAACTATTCCAACTGAGCAAAGAGAGTATTATCATGGGAGAGTATTAAATTTTCTCTCGATTCCATGGCTGGTAAGAAATAAAACCAAAAAAGTAGAACCAAATACTTCTATCTCAATTCAGCACGCTTTCCTCTAAACTAATCTCTCTGCATCACCAATATTTTTGAAATGTATAGCATGTGTGCACATGCATAAAGAATCACAAGGAAAGAGCAAGAAAAAAGCATTGAAGAGAGTGCAGTCACAGACTGGCTTTTATTATGTCTAGACTCCCTCTCCTTGGCTTCCTCCCATTATTTAGATCTCCACTGCACCATCTGTGAACCATCAGAGACTTCAAATAATCCAAAGCCCCAAGGTTGGCCTTTTAATTGCAATTCATGATTAGTACACTCAAGCCAGAATTATCTTCCCAAATAGTTCCTCCTATGAACAATGAATTCCTTTTATCCATAGTTTGAAAATTACTCTCAAATCAAAGTCTCTTTCATCTGATATATATGTCCTGGTCACTCTTGTTTCTCTTTTCTTCCTAAGCTGAAGCCTCTGATGTCCCCAAATTGATCCCTCTCAGTCTGTCATTCAAGATTCTGCTTTCATAGACATATTACCCAGGCTTGTAAGCTCTCATCCCACTTTTCTAATGACATAAATTACATTTTAAAAAATATTCCACTTAAATGTCACATCCTTTAAGAAAATGTCCCTTAGAATCACAGTCAATGCTCATATCTATACAACTACTCATCTGATGTAAAATGTTTCCTTAAATATCTTTTGAATACTTATTAGGACCCCCAGAGGGTAAGAAAGTCTTCAAAGTGAGATCTCCACTTTATGTATCTATTTGATCAGTTATCTAATTAAAAATATTAGAAAGAATTAACTAGAACAACGACAGAATCAAACACAGTGCAACTTCCATGAATAATGAAGACAATAAGCATTAATTAGTGGTCCAGTTGGGAGACATCACAGGTAGAGGCACTGGGACACTTGAGTGTCTAAGACTCGCGTGAAGGAGCACATATTTCTGTGATTTGGCTTCATATTATCCATAAAGTGAAATAAATTCCCTTGTACTTAGTTATAGGAGAAATTTAGCAAATAATTAAAACTAATCTTCACTGTACACTATTATATGACATCCTGTTCAACTCCAAGAATCTCAGAACCTGTTACAAAGTTTATTCTCTTCAGCCCCACACTGTACTGGGGGCTTAAAGAAATCTCTAATTTTGGCCAACATTCATTAAATTAAAAGGCTGCCTGGGGACTGAAGAACTCTGTCAGGAAGCCAATTAGTTTAGGTCCACCTCTGGCTCTGTATGCTCAGTAGTAACTCTAGGGCTACTTCTCTATTCCCTTTTTATTTTTATAACCTGTAATTAGTTCTTACACCATATAATTTCCATAGCCACAGGAAGCATTTAACTGTAGCATCGGGGCACCTGGGAAAAAGATTAGCTCTAGGGAGATTGTAGGTGGGGTGATTGGAGCACCTCAGGCTGAACACACCAATTCTCTGAGACAAGTTCCTGATTCTGGGAGATCTCTCACCTGCACACCACACCAAAACTCTCTAATGGCTGTACGACCCAGCTGAGAACAGCATGGACTCCTGAAGGAAGTTCCACTGTCTCATTTGATCCCTAGGTTGTAACCAGATGGCTAGTCTTGGTTCTAAAAGGTATATGACCCTCTTTCCTCCTCCAAACAACAGATGCAGTTTAGACTCATGTCAAAGTAGGGTAGATAAAAGGCTACATTGGCAATAGGGTAAAGTCTGAATTAATTTCATATCCCCGTCTCCATACCCATCACATACATATTACAGAGAAAAAAATTCTTGGCAGTCAAAACACAAATCACACATTCTAATTGCTATTGTTGAGGCTGGTCCTGAAGATGTCTTTCCAGAGCAATTTCCAAATACATAGAATTTCTCTCGCTTAAAGATGTTTCTCCAGGCATCATTTGTATGAATCAAAAAAACTAAAAACCACCTTTGTGGAACACATGGATCATAACAGCAGGTCAAACACAGCTAGGAAGAGCATGTGCATAGCTCTGTACAGAATGTCCATGGAAAGAGCTTCAAGAAGAGAAAAGATACAGAATGGAAAGGGAAGTTTCAAATGAACATGAAAGGACAGTGTAAGAAAATTTATTATATAAGTAAGAATGTATGCTCTTCTTTACTTGCTAAGAATTCAGATCCATCTGACTGGTAGTAGATTTTACTCATTCCCACATCTCTTCATGATCGTATCCCATCTTATCTCCTGGACTTGGTATGTCATTCAAAGACTCCAGCTCTCCTTCCTCAGCAGCACCTGCACTTCTTCCGATTATCTGCAATACTGATTTGCCTTTGACACCACAACTCACTACTGCAGTTAATAGATATGGATTTAAAAATAAATTTGAATATCTTATGTGAGGTCCTGCAACCTCAATGATCGTGAGTCCTTTGCTCTCAGTCTGTGTCTCCAAACATTTTAAATTTCTATTTCCAAAACACAAAATCTCTTTCATACCACACTATCTTTGCACCTGCCTTTCCCTTTGGCTGACATGCTTTATCTACATTATTATTTTTTTTCAATTAACTCGTTCAGGACTTCACTCCTGGATAGCTTCTATGAATCCCTGAATCAAGGTGACTTAAGTGTCTTTGTCTGGGCCCTCATAGCATCATGTGTACCTGTGTAGAAATGCATGCCACACTATTTCTCTGGACAGATCACCTCTAAGATGTCACACAGCTATATGGTGGCTTCTTACTTATCTTCGCTCAATAAAAAATAATTTATTTCTAGTAATTTTAAATAAATGGGTTTTTTTTGATATTTAAAAAAATCGTACAAGGCTATTTATGCCTAATCCTAGAACTAGGAACTAAGATCCAACCCAACTGAATCATTAGGAAAGAAACAAGAAGGACATGGGAGTGGGAAGGGAGTTCCTAAAGGGACATTTATTTGTTGCTATCAAGGAAAGAGAAGAGTCAAACAATTAGAGGGGAATAAATAAATTGAGTGTTGAAGACTTTGGAGAAATAAGAATCTTGGCCTCCCTTGTCATTGACTAGAAGGTGGATATCATCATCTCCCACCACAGAAGGGTGCCTCCCTCCTGAGAGATTTGTTCAGTTTTGTTTTTGTTTGTGTGTAGAACTGGCTTTTTTGTGTATGTGTTGCTGTTTGTTTTTGTAAACAAAACATCTTTCCTAGATTACTAGGAGTTTAGACAGAAATTAAATCCTATCTTTCTTTTTGGAGAACTACATAGTTTCAAGAAAAGAACTTGTGTTTACTGAACAATTCTGGGCTAGGCATAGTGCCAGACACTTCATGTCATTACAACTCTAGGTTGTCATAGTCTCAATTTTACAGATGAATAAACAGTCTTGGAACAACTATTGTTCCAAGTAGTCTTAGAACCTACTCAGAGTCACCCATCTAGGTAAAAGTTTTCATAGGATGTGAAAGTAGGATCTGTGACAATCCAAAAGCCTTGTTTCATTCACTATCGCATGGGGCTTGCTATCTTTGTCTTTTATTTAAATTACAGTTACCTAAATATCTAAACACCTAGAAATTGTCAGTGCTTTCCATTTTGTACCTAGGTCTTATTCTCTTTTCTGCCATTTTTAAATTATGTTCAAGGACAAAAATTACAGCTATTTACTTTAATGATATTGCCTTTATCTTCCATTCCATAATGGGGCAATACTTTCTATAAAAGAGGATGGGTTCTGATGGGCTAAGCAGAAGATGTTGACTTTCCAGACAGGGAAGTATTGAAAAAGGCAGCAGAAACAAACCAACACAGCATATTGGTCAAGTCAAAGTTTCTTTCCTCCTAAAGTGGGTACAGGGAGACCAATCCACAGGGGTTAGACTCAGACCACTTACCATTACCTCTTCTACAGAAGGATTAAGATCAGAAGGAACCCCACTATTGTGCCAATTTAAAGTGGTCTGTTTGGAAAAGACGGCCATTTCTCCTGATTCCTGAGAAGTCAGATAACTGAGTTTACCTTTGATGACAGGGAACTTTAGGATGGGTGACTCCCTTTTGATTTTTAATCGGGTCCATTTGGTTCAGTGCAGGAGTTTATGCAAGACAATGGGCTTCTGTAATATTTATTTGACATTTCTAAGACACTTTAGCTCTAGAAACATAATACAGGAATGACAAGTTTTCTGCCAATAGAAGCTTCTTCTAAAAATTCTCACTGTTTCCCAGTTGAAGCAAGAGAAAAATGACAGGAATTATGGAGCTTAGATCTTGCCTTTCCGGAAAGGATGCATGTGAGAAACAGTGGAAACAGCCAGTCATTACTCTATTGTTAATAATAATGGATGGTGAAGGATAACTTCTGTGTTCTCCTGCCTATTTTTGTGAATTACTGACCATCTTGATGTGAGTTTTCTAGAAAATGGACTAAGAATGAAGGTAGCATGGTTTGACCTTTCTGGGCAAAAACAGAAATGGCAATTCAAAGTGCTAATGAAAATAAATCAACAAGAACTAGGTTCTCTGGAGACAATTTATGTGAGGGAGTGAAGACACAGCTGACAGATCTTCCTCCTTTTCTCTGTTAAGGATGTTTTCATCTCTATTGCTGTTTTTGGTTCTTCAAATAAGCCACTACAAATTGCCAAAAGAGAAATGACCTACATAATGAAGTATACAGACAAGTGAAATTTACAAAATATTTACCTGCATTGATGCTGCATTTAATATTATCTAATAATAAAACCAAATAAACTTGGCATCTCACGCCTTCCAGATCTCCTGTATGCTGACACAACAGCTCAGTTGTAATGAATTGTTCCATTATTGATAATGAATGAACACGGACCTCCCAATGTCCTGCCCATTTGTTTTGCTCTTCTCAGAAAGGTAATATTCAAAATGTAGTCATGAAAGATAATTGGAACTAAAATTGTCCCTGAGTGAGTATAAATGTAGTTTTAACTACCTGATATTTACCCTACCAGTCACTGGTTAAGAATATTCACAGCTACCCAATAGAATCATTGTGGAGGTTAAATGAGACAGTATATGAAAAAATGCATCGCCAGAATTTGAATGAGTTGGTACTAAGGCTAACTCACTGGTATGAAAGAGCAATTTATGAACTGGTAACTGTCCCTCCTGACTATTCTGCATCTTTATCTCAATTACTGCTATTACATAATAGCAAAGGAATTAACGATGCTTTACAACCAAGAACAACGGCTTGCTTTCTCTAAGCCCGTTTCTTCATTCGTGATAGCATTTAGTTTGTAACGATGCACTTCTGCAGATGAAAAAGAGAATCCAGCAGCCGTGTGCAGAGGCGCACGCCTGTAATCCAAGCAACTTGGGAGGCTGAGTCAGGAGGATCTCGAGTTCAAAGCCAGCCTCAGCAACTTAGCGAGGCCCTAAGCAACTCAGTGAGACCCTGTCTCTAAATAAAATACAAAATAGGGCTGGGGATGTGGCTCAGTGGCCGAGTGTCCCTGAGTTCAATCCCTGGTTCCAAAAAAAAAAAAAGAATTTGGATTAACAAGAACATTGTCTGGAATACAGTAGATGCTTAGTAAATGTATTGTTTCTGAGATTGAGGATTTGCAAAGACATCTAAATAGGTTCCTTTAAGTATAGCAAGGATCCACTGTAGTGCATGTGATTTAAGGCCAGTCTGGTGGACGTTTCTTATCCCTAGCACCAGGTCTGATGACTTAGGATGTTGATTCCAGGAATATTCTTAAAGATACAGGGCTGAGAAATGTGTGTGGCACAGACAATGCCCTGCCTCTCTTTTATGTCTATGGTGTTATCTGCCCTCTTTCTGAGCCCAAGTTAAATGTTTAGAATCTTTCTCAACACACAGTAATTCAATCAGAACACATGACAGGAAACCTATATGGCCCTGCTTTCATAGAAACTCAATCTGATACCATGTCCCCAAATCACACCTGGGAGAGGGAAGTAAATTTTAGAAAAGGGATGAGTAGAGAGAAAAATGGAGGAACTTTAGATTACTTAGAGGGAAATGAGAGGGAGGTGGGGTACGAAAGATGGTGGAATGAGACAGACATCGTTACCTTAAGTACATGTATAATTACATGAATGGTATGAATCTACATCATGCACAACCCTAGAAAGGAGAAAATGTACCCCATTTGTGTACAATGAATCAAAATGAAGTTTGCAAAAATAAAAAAAAAATATTAAAAAACCTTAGCAGGAAAATAACAAGCAAAAAGAAAAGGCTAATGATCCTTTACTGTCTTCTAAGTCCTTTCGCTATCCGTAAATGTAGATATGTTCAGATTCACAAAGTGCCTCGCTCAAAATAACTGAGGCTTCGTTTGTGCAACTGAGTAGAGCAAAAGGAATAGTGGACGAAGGTCAGCTGGCAATTTTCCCCAAGGTACAGGTGAAGTGTCTTTATTAGGCTCTTGTTCTCTAGATTCTGCGATCCATTCCTTTACCCTATGTAAGGATCCTTGCTAGGAGGCTTCTCCCTCCCATGGGCTCTTTCAAACACTCTTGCCACAAATCATGCCAGTCTGGACCTTTCTCCAGATCCAGCCTGCACAAGTGCCCATTGCATGGGCAGCTCCCTTCTGAGGACACTTGAGGGAAAGGCTGGCCCTTAGAAGGGACACTAATATTGCTTTTCCAATCTCCTCCCCATGTGAATAATTTCTATAAGCATTCTGGGATAAGATACCTACATGGGCACTCTGGGGTTAATTTTAACATAATTACAATAAAAAACAGTTACTATGGAACTTCTTTAATTTTTTTATGAGTCCCGAGCCTCATTTCATTACTGCTTCCTCACAGCACAGAATCTGTCAGGAATGATAAAGGATCATCCTAATAACAAACTCAAATTGACCTCCATTCTGCCCATCACCTCAGTCATTATCGGAGTAAGTGATGACCATGGGTAGCCACAGATGCACAGCGGAGTTTGCTCTCATGGAAGAGGTGAGGCCAAGCAAATCACTGCTGGTTTCCATTTCTGTGTTGGATAAAGAATGGAAACTCATTTAGTGGATGCATAAGAGCATAAAAGTAATGTTAGTCCCTTAATAATAATTTATAATTATTTACAGGTTGCCTTTCAATCAGTCATTTACCCAGTTTATATTTGGATTCTCTATCTCTGTCTCTGTCCATCTCATAGGAGAGAAATGGGAAGAAAAAAGAAGCAAAAGGAAGACAGACTAACTGTTAAAGGGATAGGAGCAACGAGACACATAGCAAAACGACAGCAGGGTCTATCCTGAAGTGGTAGTTTGTGAAACAATTCAAGAAATAAATCACTTTGCAGCCAGTTTAAATAAAAGAAGCTTGGTTATTGAAAAAATGCATTTATTCACAACCTTTACAACACTTTACTATTTTAAAATAAAATAGTGTAAAAACACATGTTAAATCATAAATACTTTTTCCTACTCTGCCTTTCACCAAGTAATCTTAAAATTTGCTCAACTAAGCTAGATTCCTACAGAGTCTCCTAATGGAGATAAAAACAAAACAGTTCACTGGGTGAGTAATTAAAATTAAAATTGTTTCCTCTCCATAAATACGATAAAATAAGGATGTTCCTTCTGCATAATTTCTCAAGCTCCTCTGCTGGAGGGGCCCTAAACTTCAATTCCCATCTTGTCCCTTTTATTTTCCTATGCTATGTTAACTGGCCTTATTTTTGTTTTAAGCAGTGACACAATAAAACCTGACTCAAACTATTTTAAAGTTAAAACAATAAAATAAATCTAAAGGACGTCTCTGGAGATATTAAGTCTCTGTCATTTCTCAATCTTAGTCTACTGGTGGTATCAAGCTAATCCTTAAGAACATTAACCCTGGATTGCCCTTAAAATTTATGATTGCACATTAAAAAAAAAAATTCAATTTCTCCAAAAGGGCTCTCTGTCTTTTCCACATTAGCTCCATTAGTTCCACTCCCATCCCTACAACATCACCATATGTTGCATTGATCTGGTTGGAAAAGTCCCCATGTGTTTGGCTGTTTGTCCCACATTACCGCCTTTGCTCATGCTCTTTTTTTCCCTTAATGTGTAGATCTATTTGTTTATACTAGACTTCCCTAATATATTCCTGCCTCCAAATAACGTCATAAATCATCACCCCATTTTGAATTAATAGTAGCCGATGGCGTGATACTAATATTGTGCTTGAGGTCTCTTTTGCTATCTAAGCAGATCATAAACCCACCCTCTGCCTCTGTCCCTTCTCTGCTTGGTCATGCCGTGTAGTCTGTGGGCAGTCAATGGGCACTAAGGTGTCACAAACATTTTGTACACATTACCTAGTATTTTAGTTGAAGGAATAAGTAATCTCCATATGTGTTTACCGAGAGTAGGTGTATATACGTTAAAGTTAACATAAAGTGTGCCACATTAGTAACAATCAGAGAAAGACAAATAAAAATTGCAATGAAGTTATCAACTCCCACCTGATAGACTAGAATGGCTATTACAGAAAATAAATAAGATAACAAATGTCAAGAGGTTATAGAGGAAATCCCACTCTGCTGTTGATAGAAATGTAAATTGGCATAGTCATTATGGAGAACAGTGTGTAGGATCCTCAAAAAACTGAAAATAAAATGACAGTATGATTCGGCATTTCCGCTTCTGTGTATGAGTCTAAAATAAATGGAACCAATATGTTGAAGAAACAGCTGCACTCCCAAGTTCGTTACAGAATTGTTCAGATTAGCCATGACATGAATCAACATGTCTGTCAATGAATGAATAGAAAAATATTGTGGCATATAAACACGGTAGGACATTAGTCTTTAAGAAGAAGGAAATGTCATTTGTGACAACATGGACAAATTTAGAAGAAATTATGCTAAGTGAAATAAGCCAGACACAGAAAGACAAATCCCGCAAGCTCTCAATTACACGTGGAATCTAGAAGAGGAACTTTGGGAAATGGAGAGTAGAGTAGAGTAGTGGATGGTGGTTCCTGGAGACTGGAGGGGACAGAAGCCAAGAACAGAAAGATGTTGGCCAAGTGGTACAACATTTCAGTGAAAGAGGAGGAATAAGTTTTCAGGATCTTTTACTCAGCATGATGACTGTTGTTGATAACGACGTCTTACATATTGTGAGAAATAGGGAGTCTGGTGGTTCATTTTCAGAATATACCCTTAATTGGATCCAGTTGTAGCCATTTTAATTATAGTCCTTTTGTTTGTCCACGTCCCAATTTTAAAATTAGCCAATCGTGTAGATTATTACCCTGAACTCCTCCAAGCAGAGTGAAGGGCAGGTTAGAGATATAAGCAGGTGACTGCCTGACCACACACGTGCTCTCTAGGTTCCAGTAGCACACTCTGTGGCAGGAGGGCCTTGTCCACTGCATGTGTTTGAATTTTTTGCAGCACCTCAGTATTTCTAGCAGTATTTCAAAGTTTCTAAATAGATTTTAAATGTTCTCAGTATGAAAGTAATTGTAACTATCTGAGGTGGCAGATCTGATAATTAGCTTGAAATATTCATTTCACAAGGTTTACATGTGTCAAAATATGTCATTGTACACCCTAAGTTTATACGATTATTTGCTAATTAAAAACAAAATTTTGAATAAAATTTATAAGCCAAAATGTATGTGTGTGTGTGTGTGTGTGTGTGCATGTGTGTGTGTAGTTAGCTAACTAAACTACACAGAATAATATAGATAGATAGAAATTTTCTTTAGGATAATATCTGCCTTTGTACTTCCTTCTCCTGAGGATTTTAATAGAAGAAGTGTCATACAGCAGGCCCTCAATAGGATATCCCTCTCTGATACTCATGATGTTTTAATCAGCTTTTTTTGCTACTGTGACAAAAAGACCTGACAAAAACAATTTTAGAGAATGAAAAGTTTATTTGGCACTCAAGGTTTCAAAGGTTCCAGTCCACAGATGACCAGCTTTGTTGCTCTGGGCCCAAGGTGAGGCAGAACATCACTATGGAAGAGTGTGGTGGAAGAAAGCAGCTCAGGATATAGCCACCAGGAAGAGAGAGTGAAAGAGAGCTCTGCTCACCAGGGACAAAATATACATCCCAAAGTCATGCCCCCCATGACCCATCTCCTCCAGCCACTCCCTACCTGCCTATAGTTACCACCCACTAAATCCATTCACATGGATTAATGCATTAATTAGATCAAGGCTATCATAACCTAATCATTTCACTTCTAAACTTTCTTGCATTTTCTCACATATGAGCTTGTTGGGGGACACCACATCTGAGCCAGAACACATGCTGTTTCTTTTTTTAAATGCTTACATGTTTTTGTTTTTGTTTTTTTCCAAATAATTAAATATTAGTCTGAATTTCCCCTAGTGCACACTGTCCTCTTGAAGAGTGGCACTCTGCTCTCACTTCTCCAGACACATCTTCATTTCAGAATTGACTTTCCTTCTTCAAATTTAGAAATAATGTAAAGGTTTAATTTTTTTTTTTTATTTTAGAGAAACCTCTCAAGCACATTATATGAAATATACACAAGCTTCAGAGCACTTAAAGATTCCTTCTACCAGGCATCCCTCTGAAATCTGTATGTCAGCAAAAAGGAGTGACAGGGGAGGAGACAGGGAGTGACAGGGGATCCAGCATGCCAGGCTACTGTCTGAAGGACAGTTCTCTCCCTTTTTTCTGAGGGCACAGAGGATATATAGCTAGCTCCCCCTTTCGATACAAAGATGCAATTAAAGGAATAAGACTGAATACTCTGAATTGGCAAAGGTCTGAAGCAAGGAGGAAAACAAATTTGTCCTGATTCATTGTTAGCTTTCAAGTTAAATCATAGAGCAGACGCCTGTCCTGTGCTCATGCTTTTTATTTATGGATTACTCTGGGTAGATATTTTAATCCTCTTATGAGTCATTAAAACTTTCATAGCTCTGGAAAAAAGAATACATAGATTGAATTTAACAAAAATATTAAAAGTAATATAAAATAGAGGAGGTAGCCAAAAGCTTCTTTAAAAATGAAGATTTAAAACATTTAAGTGGGGAGGGGCTGGAGATATAGCTCAGTTGGTAGAGTGCCTGCCTTGTATGCACAAGGCCTGGGTTCAACCCCTGACCCCACAAAATAAATAAATAAATAAATAAGAGTGTCCAGCAGTGCTTAGAAAGTCATGCGACACATGGGCCAATTCTTCCTTGGGTTGGGAGTATAGCTCAGTTGGTAGAGTGCTTGCCTTCCATGCACAAGGCCCTCAGTTCTAAACCCCAGCACCACAAAAACGTTTAAGTGAGGCCCTGGGTTAGAAGACAAAACAAAACAAACAAAACGTTGAAGAGAACCAAATGGAAACTTTGTCACTGACAGATCTCTGCTCCTTTTTTCTTGGGATGGAGTTAAGAGTGAATTCTGAGGGTATATGTGAGAGTCTCTGAGGACAGAAATCCATGCTTTCTGCAAGATGTACAATTTTGTAAAGGACATGCAAAGAGGTCCAGGAATGTGTCACTCCTATTGAGCTATAATAGCAAATGCATGACAAGGGTGTAAGGGTTTAGTATACTAACTTGAGCTCAAGGCCTGAGAACAGCATTTCCTAACTGATCATGAGTAAGCTTTTGTAAACTTCAGGTTCTCATCTCTAAAACCTACATAATTGTAGCATTTTGATTAGTTGAAGATTAAAATAATTAAACGAGATAATTTATGTAAAACATTTCACATGCCATCTGGCATACTGTAAGCCCTTGGTAAATGCTGGCAAGAACGATGATGTCAGACATCACATGTATAATGTGGCCTTTCCCTCAAGGAATATCTTTAAGGAGATAAAAATTTGACAAATCATTTATAGAACTTGGAAACAATTAGACCAGAATAAGATGTTCAGGAATCTATTCATGGTAAAGTATAGAATGGCGTAGATTCCTAGAGCAAACCAACATTAAGAAAATAAGTCGGATGCTATAACTAAGGGTCACAAAGTTAGTGAGTGTCAGAGTCTGGATTAGCAGCTGTGGTTCTATTCTCCCATTCCAGCACTTTGAACTACATCTCACCAAAATGATCATCAATACTTTCAGTTGTCACAAAACCCCGAGAGATCTACTTAGTAGGGTGTTATGCTTGGATGTGAGTTGTCCCCCAAAAACTCATGTATAAGACAATGCAAGAAGGTTTAGAGTAGAAATTAATGGTTTATGAGAGCCTTAACCCAATCAGTGAATTAATTCCCTGATGGGATTAACTGTATGGTAATTAAAGATGGGTAGGTTATGGCTGGAGAAGGTCAGGCATTGAGGGCATACCTTTGGGTTATATAGTTTATATCTGGTGACTGGAGTCTCTGCCTTCAAAACATCATATGAGCTGCTTCCCTCTGCCATACTCTTCTGCCATGATGTTCGGCCTCACCTCCAGCCTCAGGAAATGGAGCCAGACTTCTAAGGACTGAGAATGTGGGGACCCACCCATGACCTGTAAAAAAGAACCAAACTTGGTTTAACTATTAGGGTAATCTGGCTTCAGGAGCTCACAATTATGGAAATTGTTTGAGATTTTCTTAAGCATGTGGTTCCCCTTCAGTTGGTTCACTGCTGAAGTTCGAATGCAAGTCATGGTTGTGGGAATGTCCCACTAGAGCCAAATGACTTGCTTAACTCCACTCCATCCTATTTTTCATTGAAGAAGCTCCTACTGGTCCCCTTTTCTTTTTTTTTTAAACTGGGGATTGAACTCAGGGGCACTCAACCACTGAACCACATCCCCAACCCTAGGTTGTATTTTATTTAGAGACAGGGTCTCACTGAGTTGCTTAGCAACTTGCTTTTGCTGAGGCTGGCTTTGAACTCACAATCCTCCTGTCTCAGCCTTCCAAGCCACTGGGATTACAGGTGCGTGCCACCATGCCTGGCTCAGTCCCCTTTTGATCTGTACCACTATAAATAAACCAAGCAGACTCCTTCCTTTGTTAGAGCCAGACTCTTCTGGCCTGCTCAAACTGTCATAACCCTGTTCTAAAGATAATTCTGCCCCTGTCATTATTCCTGATAAATAAATTTCTTAGCTATTATTTTGCAGCCAGCCCATCCCTCCAACAGGAACCCTTTCCCTCGCCCACATGGGTTGTGTGGCCATACTGAGACCTCTGAAACCATGAGCCCCCAAATAAACTTTTCCTCCTCTACAATTGTTCTGGTCAGATCATTTAGTCACAGCAGCAAAACAGCTGACTAAAATAGTAGGGTTAAGTTCATGAGAATAGAGATGGAGCCAGAGTTGAAATAGCAGAAAGAAAAAAGACACACCAGATGAGCAAAAGTATTAAGGAAACCAGTGCCAAAATTTCCCCTGCTCTGCACCATCCTCTTAAAGAAAGGGCCCTCTGTTCTCCCTTCTCCAGACACTCTTCCATTCCCTTGAACACTCCAAGCATATCTCTACCTCAGATCACCTACATTTCTTCTTATTCTCCCTCAAGCATAATATTTTTCTCTTGGCTTCCTCCAGTTCTTTGTTCAAATAGCCTTCTTAGGCCACCCTACTATTTCTGAGCCTCCAGCACCACCATCCTGTCATCTTCCCCTGCTTAATTTATTTTTCCAGAATATTTTTTTCACTAACAGAGTCTATATTTTACTTATTCATTTTATTTTTGTGTCCTTATCTATGGAATGAAAACACTGTGAGGACAGGGAATTTCATCTCTTTTCTACTAGGTATTGCTGGTATTTGGGATTGGTATAGGGCATTTACCACTGAGCTACACTCCCCAGTCCATTTTGTTAAAAATTTTTATTTTGACACAGTGCCTCACCAAGTTGCTGAGACTAGAACTTGTGATCCTCCTTCCTCAGCCTCCCAAGTCTCTGGAATCACAGCTGTGTACCATCACACCTGGCTCTTTTTCACTAGTTGGAGTGTTTACCAAATGCCATCATTGTGCTGAGTACCAGGTTCCCTGTCTGCCTGATAATTTCAGTCTTCTGGCCTGTATATGTATTTACACAACTCCCAAAATAATACTAAAAAAGCCAATGTGACTTTAGGAACTTCTTTGGCTTTGTGATGACCACAGAAATTAGCATAAGTTTTCTAAGGAGGGCAACTCTAGATTTCATAGCCAAAGTTTTACTTTTCCCCTCCCTGACTGATTGTGCTAAATTTAGACATTTTAGAAAAGTCAGGAATTAAAATATCCATTCCATTAAAGCCTATTAACATAGAATAATTAATTTAGAGGTATTTGCATAAAAGGAGGTTCAGTCTTCTTAATAAAATGTTTATTCAGAGTCCTGCTGGAGATAGGGAGAAAATTAAGGTTACATGTTAAAATCTCTCAGCATCTACCTCCTTGCTACAGCCACATGATGAGATGAGAACCCTGGGTTAATTCTCTAAAGAGTGGGCAAGGTCGACCATCTATCCACAGATGGTTCCTGCTCTAGTTGTTAGATCT
>JAJEJO010001156.1:0-102627 GCA_020662805.1 Glaucomys volans | reverse complement strand
GAGGGAGGGAGAGACAAAGAATGAAAGAAGAAAGAAAGAAAAAGAAAGAAAAAAAGAAAGAAAGAAAGGAAAAGAAAAGAAAAGAAAAGAAAGGAAGGGAGGAAGGGAGGGAGGGAGGGAGAGACAAAGAATGAAAGAAGAAAGAAAGAAAAAGAAAGAAAAAAAGAAAGAAAGAAAGGAAAAGAAAAGAAAAGAAAAGAAAGGAAGGGAGGAAGGGAGGGAGGGAGGGAGAGACAAAGAATGAAAGAAGAAAGAAAGAAAGAAAGAAAGAAAGAAAGAAAGAAAGAAAGAAAGAAAGAAAGAAAGAAAAGGAGTGAGGGAGGGAGGGAGGGAGGAAATAAATAAATTAGTCAGTCAGTCCTAGACCAGACAGTGATATAAAGTTAACTGGGCCCCCAGGAATCAAAGTTCTCACTGTAGATTCAGTCCTATTTTATCTTTACTCTCTGGTAGCATGTTTAAGAAAGAATCATGGTGTTTCACTGTCATGCATCAGTGATGAAGCACCTGGCCTTCTCAAGGATTTGTGAGAGGATACCCTTATACAGTGGTAATAGCAGGGTGGACACTGAAAACCCTCCTTTTCTGAGACCACAACCAGAAAGTTTTCAGAAGTTCATGAGTTAGTTTCCAGACTTGGTGTTCTGCCACTTAAGAGGAGAGAGAGAGAAAGAGAGAGACTGAGACTATCCTAGACATATTCAATAGCCATATCTCTCTTTCCTGAGTAAACCTTGCACACACACTCCTCTCCTGTTAGTTCCATGATAAATTGGGCATCCAAATGTCATTGCCCATTCCTCTGTTTATTATAGACTCCCAAGTACTTGCCACACCACAGGAGAAGATTCTGATGACCTCTATATGCCTCCTTCACTGCTTGAATGCACACACACAATGCCAAACTGTGTTGGCAAATATCGCTGAAGACTGTGTGTCCCCAGAGCAAGAAGTCTGGTGGGTGGGAAGAGGAGAATGGAAAGAGCCCACAGATAGTGCTCAAGGGAGATCTCAGCAAACCTTAAACAATATCTTCAAGCACATTGGAGCTCTAAGGCAAAAATCAAAACTAATGGAGTGTTTGGAGTGTTCGCAAAGAAATGTATATTTGCCAGAATAGGATAAATGAGGTGTGAGACCAAGCAAACAGACTGCATGTGGTGTTGAGGCAAAGAGCTGGGTGGAAGGAAATCACAAGCTCATCATCTTCCCCTTTAGCAAGTAAAGTCTAACAGATTAAAGTGATGGTTCTGGTCTGAAAAACTCTACCCTATCCCCATTTCTGGCAAGAACCCCTTAGTTTTCTCCTACTAACAACCTATCTTTCACTCTGAAAACATATCGAGATGGAGAGAGAGATGTTGCCTCCTCCTCACCTCCAGGAATCAATGTGTGTTTCAGGAATGGCCATGCATGGCAGCACATCTGATTGGTTAAGGGATGGACATGTGACTCCAGTCAAGACAACCTGAGCCAATGAGGTTCATTTCATAGACCTTTATTAGAACCACTGAGAAACAGAACACTTCTTTTGCTGTCTTGAAGCACATAGGATATAAACTTTGATCTGCATGGCCATTATAAAATGGAAGTCAACGTTATAATGAAGCCAAAACAGAATGTGGAAGAGAAAGATGGAGAGAAGACTTTCAACCTTGACTGCAGGTGAATTCAACCTCATCCTTAACTTGTTGATTTGATGGATTTGCATTAGATTTCCTCAACCCCAAAAGACATTCTTTTAACAAAAGTTTATGGACTGTCACAGTCTAAATGGTGGAGAAAATGCTTTTCCTCAGTCTTCCTAGTTGTTAAATGCTCAGCATCTTTTTTAAAAGTACACAGTTTTTCATCTGGTCTAGGGTTAGAAAACTTCCTTGTTCTTCTTATCTGACTGAAATTATGTATTTCATTTGGCAGGATATCCACATTCCACATACTTATCACCTTCCTCCAGAATCTTTCAGTATCTCTGACCTCCAGAGCCTCCTATCAGGATTAAGTTTCCTGTCCCCACATTTTGATGCCTCAAGTTAATGAACTGAATATTTGATCTTCTACTTCTTCTCAACAACTCAGATTTTTCTTTTCCTCCAAAACAAACCTGATAACCTGCAGTCTGGAAACTGACCTCTGTTAAATGCAAGTTCTTTCATCTCAAACTTTTCTACTCATAGAAGACACTATGGTCCTTCCATATCACAGATAAAAGTCTTCCTAAGTGAAAAAATAACTCATCCTTCCCAACAGACAAGACCTGGTAAGATGGTCCCTCAGTACCTCAGATGCCAAACAGATACTTGTTTATGTTTCTTGCAAATCAGTGGTTTGTCTCCCTAAGACAGTTTAGTTGCCATAAGCAGAATTTTTAAAACACTAAATTTAAAAAATTAAAATTCAAAAAATTCTATTTAACTGGAGAATTGAATGGAATAAATTATATTATGTGCATGAATGAATTTGTTACAATGAATCTCAATGTTATGCATAATTATAATGTACTAATAAAAATGAAAATTCTTAAAAATTAATTTTAAAAGATTTTTAAAGAACAGTTTTCCTGTAATAGGAGACATATCAAACTGTCAGCTGCAGGTCTTTTACCAATGCTTCACTTACACATAATCCTAGCAGCAGGCTACCATCTTGACCTGGTTCCTGTTGGTGTGACTCTTCATGTGAAGGAGTCATGGCAGCAGGACAAGCTGAGCAGGGAAGCTTCATAGTGGGGACATGAGACACCCTTGCTCTCTGGGTCCTTCATTCTGCACCTATGGGGCATGCCTCCTTTACCAATAGGATTAATCTAGATCATTCTCAAAGCCCAGTCACTTCTGGCTGGGCAAACAAGTTTTATGACCCTCTAAAATCTCTTTACACAGTTCTAAGTCAGGATTATTTATGGACATAAGCTAACTTCATGATTTCAGTATTAGTTTTTGCTTTGTTTCCTTAAGGCCTCATACTCTACTCTCTGTAACTGAGTTCTTACCTGACAGAATCAGACTCCAACGGAGATCATACTAAGGGCCTTGTTTGGAATAACCTGAGACTCAGATACATAGGATGGGACATATGAGTAGATGACATATGATCTAGATTCCTCACACTGTTATGAGCACTTTGAGACTGGAGAAGTGACATGCCATTCCTTTTAAAGATATATTTCATCTACCCTAGGAAACAACCTAGGTTTTTCTCCCATAGGACAACCTTTGTCCCACTCAGGACCTACTCCAACCTCCATTCCCAGTCACGAGGTCTGTAACAGGAGTAGTGAGACAAGAAGATGAACAGGGTAAAGATCAAGTTCAGAATAAGGGTCAAAACTTATTCTATGCTGATCACTTCACCAAACTCTGAAATCACAGAGCCAGTATCTTCATACATAGTCTTAGGGGGACAGATAATGTTGCTTATGCAACCAAGTTACTTTTAGTGGACCCTACACAAAAACAGTAGGAAAAGCAGATCTAAATCACAGCATAATTCAACAAGGGCCATACTGAATCCAAAGAAAAATTTGCAAGTTTGAGCTGTTATGCTTTGAGATGAACCAGGAAGATGCACTGAACCTGGATCATCAAGGAGTTTGATTGATCAAGAAGACTGGAACACAGCTTTGAACAACAGTATTTTTGATTGGAACACTCTTCCTAGGGGGTCAAGATTTAAATTCTGGCAAGGCTCCTGGAAGTGTGCACACTTCCTAATAGGATGATTTCTGGAAATAGGCTATGTGACAACCCAGACTAAGTGTAGTAGAAAAGCAACAATTTGGATAGCAGATGGAGGAAAAAGGTAAGTCTTTGAAAAGTTGGCATGCTGGAAGGGATACACTATTTCGGATTGGAAATAGTGACAAATGATGGAGTTCTAGGACAAATGCCAAAGGGTACAATATTCACCAAAACCATAAGTAAGGAGCCAGTGAGAGGGAACTCACATCTCTGAAAAGTTCAGTGAAGAGTCTCCTTATTGGACATAATTGGAGGCTGTAATAAAACTTCTCTCTGATATAAATGGGAATATAAAATCCCCAAATAGTAAAAGCCAGATAGTATGATTTGTCAACCATAAACCAGGTCAGGACAATCAGAAAGACAGAATAATTGGATTGGAAGTCAATGAGGCTAACTCACAGAGAGAATGGAGATTCACAATAAGACCTGGAGTAAGCAGAAGCAAAATAGATGGGTGGTTGACAAAGGTATTCTTCCATTTTTACCAATAGCAGAAGACAAGGATGGATAATAGAATGCTGAAAGTAGATAACTCAGCAAAGACTCTTGGTTTCTTGCCCAGTTTTCAGACCCATAGCTGTAGTGGCTGAGGGGATGGCTGGATCTCCAGGATGAAGAACTTTGCAATTTCTGTGACATCTAAATAGTAATGATTTTTCTGCACCCACCATGAAGAAACCTTTGGGCATTTACTTTCATGACTGTATACCAGACTGGGGACATGAGGAGAACCATCTATTTGAGGACCCTTGAATATATGGTTAGCATTAGTAACCAGGTTCCTAAAGTATTATCATAGACACACACATACCCTTCCAAGATAATAAATGAGGTACTGACCAAGTTCTGGCTTAGAGTGGGTCTGTGGGTTCCATGGAATCACTGTGTCACCATATCCCTGAGAACATGTATATGGATGCCTTTCCCGCTCTATAGGATCCTACAATTTACCAAGCCCTCCCTCTAAGGAGCACCCTTTTGATCTGTGAGATAGAGTCTACTACTCCAGATGCTCAGGAAAGAAATAAAATACTTTATATACAAAGAGAGCAAAACATGAATTAGAAACTCAGAAATATACTTTGTTAGGAACAGGTTGAAGGAACATACAAATATTGATTAGGCAGGTGGAAGAAGCACTGAAGAAGCACAGATTTTCTAAAAATGCAAATGTCCAGGGCTCAAAAAGTCATGTTATTTAGAAATAGAATCATAAATGCAGCCTTTATACTAGTTTAGGGCATAATTACTCTTAAGTACTTTTCCTGTTAGGTTCATATTTCAGCCAAAATCAGATTTCTACTATTCTCAGCAGGCTATGAAAGTCCAATAATAATTTTAACTTTTCCGAGGTATAATTAAATCATGAATGCCACAGGGTTGAACATAAGGAAAAAAGTCACTACAGTAATAAGTAAATCCAGCCTACTGTCCAGCATTCACATTGCAACCAATACATGTGCTGCCTGGTAATTTCACCTTTTCTGGGTTCTTAGAAAGCAATCTGACTCCAGAATAAGAGTGAGAGTTACAGAATAAAGTCTGGCCATTGCTAGACTATCCAGAAGAACTGAAATGAGCATAACTACTCCAGTCTACTCACCATATTTCCTTAGGATACCATTTAGACACAGATTCTTGGACCATGTCTTGCTTTCATGCCAAAGATTAATGCTGAATAAAGAGAGGATAGTATTAGTGGATGACATCTTACAGCATTGTCCCTGGCCAAGGTGAGAAGGGATATTAGCTGTTTGGGTACAACTCTAAGGAACATACAAAGCACAGGTTTTCATTCAGTAATTAATTTGTGAACATGAATTTAGGAGAGGGATGCATAAGGAAGTCAAAGTCCTATATATCAATATAAAGAGCCAATATTGAGTTGGGCACTGTTGTGAGCCACTTGTGCTTGATCCAGGGGAATCACTGGCACAGTCTCAAGAAGCATCCTAGAAAGTTTCACCTGAAGAATGAAATAGAAGCAATTACTGAATTTTTCCCGTCTCCCCGCTGTTCAAAGGTGATCCTGTTGACGAATGGGGCATGAAATGATGTGTGTGCTGTCGGTTTTCAGTTACATGAAGCAAGTCTAAGATTATACAGAACATCACTGGTACAGATGCTGATATGTGAATCCAGGAGGATAAAAGTTGAACAAAAGAGGTATTTGACACAGACTTTGCTCCACCCCCTTGTTAGAGATTTAATTTCCATTCCAGTTGTTCTGGCTCTTTCTTGAAAGTTTCATCAAATCCCACCACTGAAAGAAACATTCTGCTATGATTTTTCTCAGGAATATATTCCTTGGATCCATAGCCTAATAATTTAATTCAAATCCAAATTTGATCTCTGGATATAGTAAATCATTCCAGTCAAGTTTGTTCCCAACTATACACAGGAAGCAATGTCAATGAAACAAATGAATAATGGAGCATGCTAATAAATTAAAATAAAATAGCAATACTTATAAAAAGAGTAGTCTGGTACATAAGGATTTTTCTTTAATGGAAAATAGGATTTCCACAAGATGTAAAAAGCCATACAATAATTGTAAAGCTGAAATATGATAAATGTTGAGATGCAAAGCTAACCCATAATGGGATACAAATTTTTACATCTGTGTTGCTTGTCCATTTTTTAAGAACTTGCAAAATTTAGGATTATAAAACTTAATGTAGAATATTTTTATTTAATTTGACCATCATGGAATAATTATTTTATTGAACATTAGAATGATTTAATACTTCCACTTATCTATGCATCATAAAATAAGGACTTTTACACCTACTGCAGTTAGTCATTTTGCTTATTCCAGAAAGCAATACTGTTGTTTTCTGCTTGTTCCAAAAATATACTAAGGCTCATATACATATGAGCTTTTGAAGTTGTGTGGCAGGATTTATAGATGGAATTGCTGTGGTTGATGTCTCCTCTTTGGTATGATTAAGATCACTGATACAGGCAGGGGAATGATTCTGGATATCTTTAGAGAACCTCGATTTTGCAGAGGGATCGAGAAAGCTGATATGGGAAGCCAAAAATGCTGTGACTAGGGCACACTGATTTCCTAATCAAGCCAGTGGGAACCTGTAGAATTGCTCACTTTTCCTTTTGCCTCTTGACCCTCAAGAGCAAATAGCCATTTGCCAGACTACCAGACCATTGTGAAATCAACAAATCAAGATGCACATGAAGAATTTTAGACTCTACTAGGTTTGCCCAGTGCTTTTTTTTTTCCTGTTGGATAATATATAAAATGTGCTACAGAAAAGGAAAAGAAACTTAAAATGCTATATTAAAAAGTTTGCAAATTCCTAAGTAAAATGGGCTCCATGAAACTTCCTAATCTGATGTCTTTTTCTGAAAGTGCTGCTATGTAAAAGAGGGTGTACAAAAGAATAAATTATCCTGAGGAGCTAGAAGACTGGCCACAATTTAAAGCAATGAAGCCAAACAAACAGGAACATATGATGTAGGAAAGCCTGAGCAGGTAGCTCCACCCTCAAAGGAAGCCACAAAATACTTGTCAAGAAAACCCTACATACAACTTCCCCCTAATTTTTACGAATTATTTATCCTTTCTGATGATCCATGAGCATAATCAGTATTATGTCAAATTTCTGAAATACAATGCTCCATAATCCAACAGGTCATGTTAAATAGATAGAACAGGGCTATCGCATAAACCATCTGGAACCCTTCCATCACTCCACTTTAAGATACTTCTGGTCTAAAGCCTCGTGAATCACTTTGTCATGTCTTATATTACCTTGAGAGTTATCTTTTCCTGTAGAAATGTTATCTTAGCTAAATGTTGTATTCCATAATTTATAAAAACAATTTCTCATGAATTATTATTCCTTATGATTATAAGAATGCTATGAGGTAAAGAGTACAGGTATAATTTCTTTTCTTACTCTGTGAAGGAAAATATGCAGCTAACGGAAGTTAAGAACCAACTCAGTGTCTTGTTTATATTAACTAGAAAAACTAAGGCAAAAAGTGAGAACTTCAACCAAATGAGTTGACTTTTGCTAAGTTTACAGACTGGAGAATCTGTCTCAGACTAATGCTTTTGTAAAAAGCCAGGTCATATAAGAACTTTGAAAACTATGAGAACAAATAATATATGAAGCCTCTTCCAAGAATAGTACCTTCAGATCCTGTGACTGCCTAGAAATGACATTCCTGATTTTCCTCAGGGTTTTAATCTTCCTTTTAAGAGATGAAAGCCACATGGTTTAATCCATCAGCTAGGTTTGCCCTTAGCATTGGTGTGTTAAAAATATACCAAAATTCCCAGAGTAGAGCAGCCATAAAACTACACCATAATATGCCATGGGAGAGGAGATTAGTCCTAATCCTCCCATCATTTGTTTTTGTCCTTACACAAAATTATTTGATTTTTTTCAAAAGTCATCTTAAATGGAATGACTACAAATGCTCTTAGACACCAGGAATTTACCAGGCATTACTAAATCCACAGGAATAATGTTCAACTTAAATACCTTCTCCTGTGTTTTGGATCATTAAAATGTGTTGAGTGGTCACAATGAAAGCAAATAATCTCAGAAAGCACCTGTGGTTCAAATTAATGTTTCCATTTAGACAATGAGCCACGATCTCTTCTAGAAACAATGGGCCTAGAATTCTTGACCAGATTAAAGCATCTTCAAATATTTTTTGTAAGGGAAGACATATATTTCAGGAGGAAAATAGAAAGATCCTTAAATAGGAGGAAGGAATGAGCAAGGGGCACTGAAGCCCAGCATTTCTATGATAAAGCACTCAGGTCCTCTTATCACAGTGGAAACAGACTTATAAACATTACCCATTCACACATAAGGAGTGCTCCCTAAAATTTCTTTTCAAAAATATAATATTCATCGAGCACCAGTTGTATATCTTTGCTGTCCTTAGCTTTTATATTTTCTCATGAATATTTCACAACTGCGATGTAGTAACTGTCCTAAGGGAACTGTCCTTGCCCCCACAAGAGAAACACTTCTGGTTCAACAAAAGCTAAACTCTGGACTTATTTATTGGTTTAATCATGGGATGATCTCACCATTTCCACAATACAAAACTAAAGCGGCATCATATCATTGTACTGGTTTCAGAGTGGAGAGATTTGGAGAATTAGATGGGAATCCTGAAGAGTTGGAGCTGAAGATGGCAAATGGAGCTGAGAAAATAAACTTCTGGACACTTTGGGAGAAAATGTGAATGGTTTCCTCGGGTGTTTCTTGGCTTTGTCACTCCTTAATGTCACAGCTACCTAAAGGTAGAAAGTTCCTTCACATCATGATCCAAGTTCAATGTCAGCTTGATGAGACCTCTGGTGCTGATAGGAGTCTTTTTACAAATGACTTTTGCTTTTCTTTGATGATGGCATAGAAAGCAGGTTAAACCATGACAGATGACTCTAGCAGAGGAAAACCACATGTTAATACTCACAATTCTACATAAGGGATTCAGCTAAGTGGGAGAATAAATATCAATACTTAAATAAGCAAGAAGTAACTTGTTGTTACTTAGAAAATTTTTAAATTAAAAAAATCATATATATACATACAATCATATATATGTATACACACACACACATGTGTGTGTGTACAGATAGGTGGATAGATAGACACATATATGAAGGAATCATTGACCTCTGTCTGATTCTTAATTTGCCATCCAATCAGAACAACAATAAGTTATTTAAGATTTTAACAGCCTCAACCTCATCATTCTTTGTTACATACCTCTTCAGAATCAAGCATAATACCAGAAACTTTATATAAAATAACTTAATTAATCCTCATAACAATCCTAACAATCTTTGGAGATTAATATTATCACAATTTTGCAGCAAAGATTCAAATTCGGGTCTGCTCATGATAAACTCCCCAATGTTATTTCATACTGTAATGTCCCCTCAAAAATGGTAAGTCAAGAATTATGTGTTAAATATTTAAGATGGCCTTGGGAGGAAACTACCTATAGGAGCCAACATAGGGAATGAAAATAAGGAATGGATTTGAAAATTGGAACATGCACCAAACAAACAATTCTCTTAAAAGATGGATGGTTTGTCTGCAAGAAACAATATGTAGAAGCCATACTCTATAGTTTTTATGTAGACTTAGAGCTGTGACTTGATATTAATTCGAGAATCTAAAAGGGTTCATGGTTCACTGAGGTACAGAGGCAAGTTTTGCCTCAGTACAAAGAAGCACCAACAATTTCAAAAGTCATACAATATGAACAGTAAATGCAAAAAAATGAACTTCTCGTGGCTGGCAACGCTGATTGATAATAATTCAAGAAGACACAACACTGAGATTTTCAGAAACAAACAACAACCACACTCTGTCCATCTACTTATGCACTCCTCTTTCAACTCCACCCAATCAAGTTCTAGACAATGTGGAACTTCTTTATCAGAGTAGACTGGGTGAGATGATAATCATTCAAGGCTCTCTCAATTATCATTGGATCAATTGATCATCCACTACCAGCTTCTGTTTGTAATTTCATTATTTTGTTCTTTTATTTTTTGGTACCAGGGATTGGTACCTGGGACACTTAACCACTGAGCAATATCACACCAGTCCTTTTTAAATATATATTTTATTTTGAGACAGGGTCTTTCTAAGTTGCTGAGGCTGGCTTTGAATTTGTGATCCTCCTACCTCAGCCTCCCAAGCTGCTGGGATTATAGGCATACATCACTGTACCTGGACCTCCGTACATTTTTTGACCCATTATTCAAGTAAATGTTTCCAATGGACTAGAGTAATGATGTACCTTCAACATTTAGCCTTGCCTTTCCTCACTGTGCACATTATAACCTTTTCAGAGGGAAAGAGCATTTTTGATTGTCTCTCAATAGTATTTCATGTCTGTGGAATTTTGTCAGAAATTTACAGAACGAAATTTGTACAAGTGATAAATTACAAAATACCAGCTCCATCCACTAGTGATTGAATCCACAATCAGTTTGCCACACTTCATCATTGCCATCAGATGCTTCACTTAGCTGCTGTAAGAAAACCACACATGAGTATCTATGAGTTTTTCTCCCCTTCACTTCCATTCCCGTAATTGTCCAAGTTAGCATTGTTTCCTGAGTTCTCACTCATGATAATCAGAAGGACTGGATTTTTACTGACTCATCTTCCCATTTACTCCTCTCCTCCAAATTGACTAATCAATAATCAATGATTAAATAACAATACAAAATCATTACATTCTGTTGGTTGTTACCACAAATGTGTCTCCTGAATTGCTTAGGCACTGCCATTTCCCTAAGCCAGGTCCTGGGGTCACTTTGACTCTCACAGTAGTCTCCTCTCTGCTCCCCCACCCCTACTTTAATTCTTCTAAATAGTACAGAAGATGCCCTCTCCAGATCTAACTTTCTAATACTAACAACATTGGACTAACCATACATAATCATCCTTTCTCCTGTTTCTAAAGTCTACCCCTGCTTCTTGCCCCTACTGCTGTAGTGTGAATGCTGTGTCCCCCACAGATTTCCTATATTGGAACCTGATACCTAATGTGATCATATTAAGAGGTCCCAACTTAGGAGGTGATTAAGTCATGAAGGCCTCATCCTTGTGAATGGGATTACTGCCCAAGAGACTTGGAGAGCCTGCTCGCCTGCCCCATGAGCCAAGTGAAGATGTAGATTAAAATAAGCCTTCACAGCCGAGATCAAGGGAATGTAACTGTTGAAAACTAGCTTGCGATTGGCCTATTATGGAGTTAACAGGTGCATAATAAAAGTTTACACACACACACAACCCTCACTAGACCCGGAAGTGCTGCTGCCTTAATCTTAGACTTCCTACCATCCAGAACTATAGGCAATAAATTCAGTCTGAAAGCAACTTAGTGAGGCCCTAAGTAACTCAGGGAGACCCTGTCTCTAAATAAAATACAAAATAGGGCTGGGAATGTGGCTCAGTGACCGAGTGTCCCTGAGTTCAATCCCTGGTTCCAAAAATAAAAAATAAATAAATAAATAAATTCAGTCTGAAGTATTTTATGCTAGCAGCCCAAACTTTGACTGGGAGACCACCCAAAGAGCCTGCTAGCCTAGGTCACCTACTTGTAAACTATTGCTTGAATGTAACATGAAGAAGTAAGCTATACTAACCAGATCTCATTTCAGTGAAGAGATCGGATCACATTGATTTGGGGTATATTTTATAGGCTGTTTGAGTTCTGGAGTTAACTTCTAGAATTCAGGACTGATTTACAATAGATCGTTTTCTAAGGAAGCTGTGACTTTTGAACTGAAAAACTTTTTTTCTTCTGAAAAGGAATTGTGGTAAAGAGGTCACACAGGGCAGTCCCTCGGTTGCTGTCTTTCTTGATCATTACTTAAATGAGTGATAAACCATTCCTGTCTAAATAAGCAAAAATGTCCTTAACTAGAAACACAAAGAAATAAGTACATGCCGGGTGCAGTGGCACATGCCTGTCATCCCAGCAGCTCAGGAGCCTGAGGCAGGAGGATAACAAGTTCAAAGCCAGCCTCAGCAACTTAGCAAGCCCTGAGAAACTTGGCAAAATACTGTCTCAAAATAAAAAATGAAAAGAGCTGGAGATGTGGCCCAGTGGTTAGGTGCCCCTGGGTTCTCTTCCCAGTACTCCCCCATACACACACAAAAAAACAGGTGCATGAACGATGCTATCTGAAGGAGCCCCTCCTAACGATCCCCTTTGCCTAACTGCCTATACAGCCTGTCTGCTTGCTCAATGTCTCTTTGTCCCCAGGTATACTGGCATTTACAAGGTTGTTCCTTGGCTCTTGTTTCTTCTGCATAAATACCCATACACTTCCTCACTCCTCTTATCCCAATCCTAAGAATATTCTTCTCATCTGCAATAACTGACCTTTCCCCCTGATGTCACCAGACATTGAGTCGATCCATCCTCTGTACTTCCAGTGCATTCCTTCATACTACTTACTTTTTTATTCCTTATTATCTTGAGAGAGGTATATATTTTTACAAGTCTATTTTCAACAATACTCTTTGTTTTGCCCCAGGGCAAGAGTGTCTTATTTATTTTTATTTCTTTATGCTTAATACAGTAACTGGCATTAGCCAAGTGCCCAGATACTGCTGAATTAATTGAATTAGTGTCTGACTTGCATTACTTCTGAATTTCTATGAAGTGGGTTCAAGCCTTGATTGCAATATTGGCCCTCCCTGTCATAAATCTACATATGACAGGGTATGTCCACCTACATTAAAACTATTTGGAGAATCAAAGAAACTAATGTATGGGAATGATACAATACAGTAAAGCACTTTACTAACTAAATTGATGTACTCTCTCATGAAACATCTTTCTACATAGAATTATTTGTTAAATTGAGTGCAGTGGTAGGTCAGGAGTATGTGCTAAAAAAAAAAAAAAAAAAGAATCACATTAATAAAAAGTCCAAAATGCTTAATTGCAGGCCCATGTCCCCTATCTAAAGAAAGTAACTGGCAAAGACAGCAGTTACTTTCTTTAGAGTTATGAAATTGAAATGTCAATTCCTCTAAGGACATCTCCAGGAGGTTGGCATTCAAACCCAGACTTTGAGCACCAGGAACAGTAAAATAGTTCAGTGCCTTAGTGTTCTGAGACTTCCTTGGACATGGAAAGAAATCTGAGAAACATATATACGTAGAGAGGCAATAAATAAGTAAAATCAGGAGAAAGGCAAAATAAAAATGACTCTGGAATGGACCTTTGCAGAACCTTCAATTATACAGTGCTCTCTTGATAGGAACTATAAAGGGGACACCCACCAGGAAGCCCCTAAAAGATACAGTCTCCACCTGCAAACACATCCGTCACCATACTCTCTAATCTTCAAACAAATAATAACAAAGCTAAACACACAAATTGACAAAGCCAATACTTGTTTCACTAAATACTGTATTTCTAGTCTACTGGTGTTGGGAACCTATAAACTTGAACAATATATGTTATTTGGGTAAGTATCTCCCCCACCCCACATCAACCCCATTTTGCTCTAAGGGGACCTGACCATTAGGGAGGACAGATATTCTCCAGGTAACACAAAGGTTCTTGGGTGGATATCTGAACTAAATTAGGCAATAAGACTCAATTCAACCAATTCAGTTGAATTAATTAAAAAAAGAAGAAAATGAAAAAACACCCTTGTTGATAGGGATGTCAAGTAGGTGGTATTATGTCAGGGGCCACTGGTGATCATTTTCTTCTGTGAATAAAGAGTATGTTTGATAATTAAATCATCATTGAGCAAGTAAGGTGAGAAAGAGAAAAAGATTTTTAATGATAATTGTACCCTGTAATGCTTGAATCGTGAGTTATTTTTTCCATCTAACCCAATTGTATTTCTCTTTTAGCTACTTGGAACCAAAAGATTCTTGAAGAGCACACTGAAGTCCTTGGATACGGCTTGCCTCCTCTGAGACCCTCTTCCCAACCCAGCAAACAGCCATGTCCTCTATGACCTCAGACACTACTGGTAGTCTGATCCTTTCAAATGCACTTATAGTAGGCTTCAAAATTTTGAATCCATCCTTTTGTAATTCAAATGTCAATAGGAGACTTTCTCCCCAACTCCCCGTCCCTTATTCAAACCCCACCCCATCCAAAAATCTCATCCAGAAATCTCTTCTGAGATTTATTTTACCAAAAATACAGAACTTGCCAAGTACTTAACCCTCCCATGATCTCTGCAAGACAGGGGACTTTATTTCTCCTAAGCTCCCTCTATTTCCAACTCAGCCTGCACATAGTATTATTGTTCACCTCCTTTCCCAATCCTGGCTTGTGTTTGATGAATAGTGCCTGAATGCCAAGTATTGGAAAAGTTAAGAAATGTAAAGAGAAGTGTATCTTTAGGAGATAGTATAGCACAGAGTGTGGTTTTCACTGCCTTACTGGTCTTCCCACATCTTTGTTTCCTCTCCTGACCACATGTTTATCTGTCCCCACCCAACTTCCAAGAAGCAAGATACATCTTATTCATTTCTCCAGTCTTCTTGGTTTAATTATAATTTTTTTCTATTTATTTTTCTGACCATATACAATATCCAACTGTTTGTTAAAAATATCTTCAATATTTACAACTATCTTGACTTTATTGTGGTTTTTGAATAAGTTGCTATTTAAACTTGAATACAGACCTTGTACAAACAATGCAGTAAAAGTACAAGGTCCAGCTTTGCAGGTAATTGCTCTGGGTTTGAATCCTGGATCGACTGCTTTCCAGGAATGCCATCTTCAGCAAGTTACTTAAGAGCCCTACCCCTGGGAGTGCTCATCTACTGTGATAATAAAATTCACCTAAAGATGGAATAATGCACATCCAATCCCATGCTCACAGCAGAACCTCAGTATATGTTGGCTTCCTAATCCATCTGCAGTCTATATTTAGCTCTAATCATATTGCTTGGCACAGCGGAGATCCTGAATAAATAACTAAGTATGTAATAATGATGAAACTCTGGGATCGCAACACAGTGCAATGCTCTCAATAAAACCTGCCCCCCACAGGGATTCTGAGAGGTCTTTGCAAGATGTCCCATCATTCTAATCCCCTAATAGGTCCTCTGCTCTGTCATGAAGTATACTGATATGAGGCTTCAAATTGAGTATTTTCTGGTGTTTGCTAAAAGCTACGCTTCGAAAATATGAGAATATCAAAATAAAAAATGAGATGTGTGTTTGTGTGTGTGTGTAGAAGCTGGCCAAGAAGAAGATAGCTTCTTTACAAAAAAATAAATAAAAACCTTCTCTTTAGAAGCATTATGAGTACATAATTGTTATAAGTACAAGAATTACTACCTATTCTGTTATGCAGTGAAATTTCTCTATTATTCCAATGAAAGTTATAATTAACCCTAGTGCTCAGAGAGGCAGGTGGCCTATCTCTAATTCTTACTGTACCATTGACTATACTAAATCAAACCTCGCTCCAAAATCCAAATCCTCATTATATTTCTCGAATGGAAAGAACTCAATGACAGTCACATGCAAAAATGAAGTTTTAAGGAATATAACACAACTGCAGGTTTGTAACCAGCATCACTGTTGTTTGGGAACACAGAAACCCAAATTGAACCTTTTTTTTTTTTTTTTTGTCCACAAAAGGCATGGTCAAACAATTAGAACTATAGGCACCAAGTAAGGTTTGGTGTTCCTAAAAACAGGAAAAAGAAATATTTCAGTAAGCAACTGTCTTTAGATGAATAAAATTAACTCAATTTAAGAAATTGAACATTACATTGAAATTCTATATACAAAGAATATTTGTACAAAACACACACAAAAAAATGTGTGTGTGTTTAAGAGGGGAGAGAGAGCACAAGAGAGGAAGGGAGAGAGAGAGGAAAAGAGAAAGGAAGAAGAGGGTGGGGAAGAGGGTGGGGAAGAGGGAGGGACTTCCTAAGCCCTTGTAGACTAATTATAAAAAATGCTCTACTTTCCTATGCCTCACCTTACATCTTCTGCAATGTGACTTTCAGTTGCACCCATTAAGAATGAGATTTCACTGCACCACATTTTATATCTTGATTTGCTTTTTTATTTGTTTTGTCCAGTGACATTTTGCCATTTTATAACTGAGACTCCAAGAAGAATATCGGTTAACTCTCACTCTACTGTAACATACCAATATACAACGAGATGACTTAAAACAATCAGCATTTTTTTTAATCATGCAGCGATCTATAGCTTAGCTGAATGGCTCTGCTGATCTGGGCTATGCCTGGCTGATCTTGGCAGGGCCTGTTCATCAACCAGCAGGCAAGCCCAGGCCTTTCCACATGGTGGTAGCAAGTCTTCAGGAGAGCTAGTAGAAATGTGACAGGCCTCTTAGTCCTTAGTCTTGGGACCCTCACAATGTCACATTTACTCCTTCTGCTTTCCAGTACAATTTTAAAAGCCAGACTAGATTCAGGAAATGTCTGCTTCCTGACAGAGGGGCTGCCAATTCATGTTTTAAAGGGTATGGATGAGCATGAACAGACTCCCAGGACAACTGTTATATCTGAACTATTATAATGGAACATGCAACACTCCAAGCAGCTTGGCTTAACCCTTTGGAACTCTACCTCTGCCAGGAGAACAAGCCTGGCTCACCTGGTGGTGATATGAGACCAACAGCCCCTCAACACAGGCAGCTCAGTTAAGTAACCAGTCAACTTCCAGAGTAGTGAACAAGACCATTCTCGACGAGCAGCCTCCAGGTGACTGCCAGCTCACCAGAGGTGGGAGGAAGAGGATGAAAGCTAGGAACCACTCATACGAGCCCACCCAAATTGCTGAACCACAGAACACTGAATAAAGACATAGATGGATGATAGAAAGATAGATAGACAGACAGATAGATAGATAATAACTATCAAGAAGGAAGTTTTGAGGAGATAGGTAAGTAGCAGCACTACAGCATCTCAGATCACTGACACCAAGCTTTCAGGTAACAGATGTGCCCATCTTTATGATAAATCAGCAAGGCACTGTAGATGGTATCAAGCAGATTCGGAACACAATTTGAGTCTCATGCTGGTGACAATGACAAGACAAAACCCTAGCACCAACAGCCATCACTGCTATTGCTTTTTAAATGCCTATCCTTGTGTATAGTAAACTGCTATTCTATAACCTTCAATTTGTCTAATATCCTGTTTTTCATGTACTTTCCCGTACATATTTAATTAGATACAGCAGTTTTGCATACTGAATTTAGCCATCTGAAAATGTCTGACATGATCTGAAATAATCTTTTTTTAATTTATTCATTCATAATCATTTATTAATTCATAATCTACTCTGGGTTCCTAATACATGTAAAATGCCATTGAAGGTTTTAGATACATGGTAGTAAGGGTCTTTCAGAACACAGAGTAAGAGATGCCACCAGGCAACTGCATAGTAGCTAGTCAGTGCTGGGGAGAGCTAATAGGGGGGTTCTTTGGGTATAAATTATGAAGCAACTAATGCTGACTTGGAGAGATTTTGGTCAATGACATCTTGCAATAGCCAAAATTTTAGAAGAGTGCTCTACTGACAAAGGGTTTGGGGGTTAGGGTTGGAGAAGGGGAGATTAGGATCTTCTAGGGCTTCAAAATCAACCTAATGTATCAGAATCTGTGGTGTCCTGGCTGTGTGACTCATATTTTGCTAAGCACCCCAAGTGAATCTTGTAACCAGTGAGGTCTGAGATCTACTCTAGATTAATTAATGTCTATTTGGAGATCTGGATAGCCAACATGATTTAGTTCAATGCTTCCTTCCCCTATAATGTATATATAATTAGCAGATACCAATCTGAGATGCAATTCAGCAGGAGAATTTCTGAGACAGCATTGATTCAAGTGCAAATCATTGGCAGGATGGATTGGATTTTTTTAACCATGATTAGTAATGAATCACTTCCAAGGCACTACATAACTAATGAAAATACAAGAGGCTTAGTCAAGCATCCCTGCACTCCAATCCTGGCCCTGCCACTTGCCATCTGTGTAGACTGAGGCAAATAACCGAATCTCTCTGTGCCTTAGTTACTTTCATATGTGAAACAAGGATCTTGGTGAGATGTCTAACACATGAGCAGCTGCAAGGACAAAATAAGCTAATACATGTTAAGTATTTGATATATATGTTAATACATGTAAAGTACTTAGCACGTGGCAAGTGCAAAGAAAGAGTTAGGTATTTTCTTTAATCTCAGTCTCAATCCTTTCCCTCTTTAGGTCTAACCTAGACTCATTACCTTCCTTTTCCTTGTACATAATTTTCTTGTTACCTTTTTTGATGGAAAATAATGTTTTCCTGGATGGCCTATGGAACAGAGGTACCTGGTCATCCTAGGAGTAAAAAGGGAGATTTGTTCCCCCACGAAATGTTGCCCTCATCCTGGGTCAGCGCAATACTTAGGAGAAAGTCAATTCATCCTTAGCATAATAGCAATCTATCCGTCTGATATTTCATTTGTATCTCTCATAATCAGCAAATAATTCCTCTCCCTCTTCAGCAGCAACTTCTGAGTCATTCAGAAGGAAGTCATTGGAAGGACGGATTTGCTGAGGATGTATCAGGCGGTTGGCATTTACTCTAAGCAGACCTTTTATCTTCAGATGTGCTTTGTGAAGATTAGCATCTCTCTCTCTTCCTCTGCTCCCTCTCCCCACTGAGTTTAAGTGTATGTGATGAAAAGCATCCCAACTCTTCACTGGGGCTGTGGAAGAAGCCCTTTGCTATTGAGATGCCTTATTCCTTCACAGATTCTTCTGACAATGTGTCTGTGAATGGGGTTTAGAGAACTTAAGCTCATCTCATACACTAAAATTTTATAAAATTCCAGTACAAATAAATGCACTTTAACAGGAACGCATACTGAATATTTAAAATCTGACAAAATATTTAGATGCATTGTAGAAACAGACAAATACTTGGGAATTTAAATCTCTTGGATTAGTTTGCAAAAACAAATTTTCAGAGCTATGTTGAAAAGTGACTGTATTTCTATCAAGTTGTATATCTTATGAATGGGTCTAAGTGTTATGTCTACATTCTGGATGCAAGTACTTTATCACAAATATGTCTTCCTGTCTGTGACTGTGGAGAGTTGGCTCTGCCCTGCCGTGGATTCCTTCACGATGTGTAGAACAGCAGTTTTGGGGCTCTGAGTAAACCTGCTACTCCCCCTGGTAAAGCAGTAGCTTGCCATAAACTACTCCATTTTCAGTTCAAGACAGATTGATTCTACCCATTGTTTGTACAACAACCACCATCCACCTAGTGCAACCATAAGGCACAAACTAATAATCAATCATGCTAATAAAAATGACTATCACTGGACTTATGGGGTTAATCAGAAGCACATGGATGCATGAGCATACCAAACTCATTTTGGATAAATCAGGTCTATGAACGTATTAAACACACCAGACCACTGAATTAAGCAATGATCTCACTTGAGGTCCCTAAAAGGAGGAGCACCTGAGGCTGGATGCTGTGACACCCAGACCTGTCACCTGGTCATGTGTCTAGAACCTTGCCCAGGAAAATTGCCATGGTGATGAACCTTAGATTTCCCGTCCCATAAGGCTTTAGCGGAGTGTGGCTTCTCCTGCCCACAGTGACCACACACAGACCACACTAAGCTCACATCTCAAGCTGACACTGTGAAACTGCTGTCCCTTCAGACCTTGGGCCTAGAATAAGTTCCTGTGCTTTGACACCTCTTTGACCTGAATATGTTTTAGGCTAGCTCATCATCTTATCTGATTGTTATGGTTTAGATACTAGGTCCCCTAAAACTCATGTGTGAGACAATGTAAGAACATTCAGAGGTAAAATGATTGGGTCATGAGAGTCTTAACCCAATTGGTGAATTAATTCCATGAAATGGATTAACTGAGTGTTAACTGGAGGCAGGTAGGGTAAGGCTGGCAGAGGTGGTCATTAGGAGCATGCCTTTGGTGTATGTCTGAGCTTAGTTTCTGTTTCCTGATCATTGTGTTGAGACTGGGCCACAGATCAAATAGTCAGCAAAAATAATGAATTATTGGATGAGGAAGATGGGGGCTAATTCAAAATGAAATAAAATGCTAGTATCTTCAGAACACTTGTCCTTCCTCACAATCTGTTGCCAAGGTTATCTCTGCCTCCAGGGAATTGTTCCTCCAGGGCAGCTCCTTTCCTGCCCTCCTGGGCAGGTGTGGAAAATAGGGAGGGGTACCCCAGGGTGGCTCCATTTTTGCCTTTTGGTTACTCCACCTTTTGGTCAAGTAGGCAAGATGGGAGGAGGGGGCCTGAGAAGAAAGGAAACCTGAAATCTACAAAAGGGGCAAGACACCCCCACTACTTCAGGCACCAGCTCTGGACCCCCTTCTGTCTGGAAGAGACTTTCCCTCTCTCCTTCTCTTCTTTTTTCCTTTCTCTTTCTCTGTTCTGTCCCTTAAATAAAACTTGTTTTCCTACCTCGGTGTTTGTCAGGTGTTTTACCTTCAACACTGGGGGAAGAAGGACCCAATCCTGATTTTTAAGACCGGTTTCAAATTGGGGTTCTGCCAGGATCATCGCTGAAGTAAGCTCCAGACCTCCCCACGTCTTTCCGAGGTGCACCTTTCTCTATTTCTGGAGGCTAATGATGGGCACCTGTTGGCTGATTAAATGCAGCTAGTGCAAGCCACCATTCTACAAGACTCGGGTGAGAGGATCCATGGTCTTAGCAGTTCCCAATCCCCTGTCCTTCAGATCAAGCAAGTCAGGTTCTGCCAAAGCCATTTCTCACTGTCCATCCAGGCTTGAAGCATGGCTGGCATGAGTAGATAGTGTCCCTAATCCTGGTTTGCCTTTGGATGCATGGAAAGGGACAAAGCTGGGGGATTCTGGCCGTGGCCGCTCCCTGGTGAGTCTTACAGATTTCTTCCCCCTCCTCCTTTCCCAACAGCCCTAATTTGGGTATCCTATGGCAACTGGTGAATCAAAAGATGCTGAGTGAAAGCCAGGTGACATGTACCTCCAGCTGAGACAAACTACACTTTCCCATGCCCCTGCCTCCCACCAAGGACCCCTCACCAAGAAGACTCTCACCATTGAGAGGAGTTCACAAGGAAGTGCTGGGGTTCCCTTTGTTCACTTATCAATCTGCTATAAGCCTATAGGGATTTTCCCCATTGCTGTTTCTGTGCTCTGCAGGTTTCTTTGGTGCAAAAGGGAAGTGTTTTCAATTCACCCCTCTGTGTGCTCCTCTGAGAAAAGGTTTTAATCACCTAACAACCACCAGATATGCTCCATATCCTCTGGAGAGTCCTTTGGCCCACAGAGCAGAGGAACACACCCCATGACAGGTCATCTTTTCTTCCATGGGCCTTCACATTTGGAGGTTTGTAGTGGCAGGAGGAGGTCTATCATCTGTTGCCGAAGTCTGAATCCTCCAGGGTCGTTGTCCTGCAGCAAACCCGAAATACTAGTTCATTCTCACCTGGGAGTCAGGAACAAATCTGGTAGAACCAGGTCCTGAGAGACAGGTTTGCTGACAGTCAGAAGTTCAAGGAGGGCAATGGAGTTTTCTCTGGCTTGGGTCCCTTAGTTCTGTTTCCTGATACTCAGATGGGAGCTTCATTCTCAACAGTCATGCCAGGTCCACCACTAGCCCGAATACTGAAAAGCTGGGATAAGTTTGACCTACAGATGCTCAAAAAAGCACCTCAGTTTCTTCTGCCTGAGAAATGACCTAATTGCAGTTGGAAAAAAGGAGATGTCTTATAATTCTTTGCATCTAAACCTGTCTGAATTACCAGCTGGGGGAATGTAAAAGGATCTCCAGATGAAACATAAATTATAGCACCACAGATTAAGAGACTGATTGTACAAAATTAAAAAAAAAATGGTTAAAACGCCCTATACCTCTCAAGTTCTGCCTGTCAAGCTGAAAACAGCAGCTTTCCATCTTAGCTTCAGCCAGATCTCTCTCCAAGGCTTGCATTCGAATTGTAAATTTCAGAGACTTACAGAGCTTGCAGAGCTTACAAAACTTACAAAGCTTACAGGCATGGTATTATCCAAAACCAGTTTGAGACCAAAGAAAAAAAAAAGGTGTCACTTTTAAATCCAAGCTTCTGTGGGACCTAAATGGCTGACTATCTTTCCTGCTCTCCACTCTATCACCCTGCCTCCTTAATAAGTTCCTCCCTAAACACTACACACAGGGAGGAAAAATAGAATGATCTCCTATATGCTAGTTTTCTTTGCCTTGAAAATCTTTACCTGAGGATTTCAGGGCTCTCACAGTCTTTTAAGTGTCTGAACTGATTCTAATCCGACCCCAAAGTCTGATCTGATAAAGATGTTCTGCCTGCTTCTTTCCTAGAGTAATTACAGCCATGTCATTTTTAGAACTGTTTTTTAAAATTCTATAATTTTGAGCTTATGATTTTATGGTAAATTCACTTATGATCTTGAACATCAAAATTAATATTTTTTGAACAGACTTTTTTTTTAACTATAGAGGTTTTTACATTTTGTCTTTGATCAGAGGCCAATTCTCAAGGGTTAATGCCCAAATACATTGGAAAATCTCCTTTCACAAAAATCCTAAAAAGGACATAGATAAGGTGGTGTTAGGAGTAAGTCTGAGAGCCATCAAGGATAAGTGGCCCCTGAAGCTTTGATTGCAGTGTCCACCATGGCGGTCAGACTTCACACCTCGCCTTTCCAACTGTACAGGAAAGTATTTCAGTTAAAATGTAGAAGTCTGATAGGGTCTATGGTAATTTCCTAAAGGTTAAATCTGGTAGAGGCTTTAATAAACATCTGTATGGTTGCCTCCTACCTGTGGAGATCTACTTACCAAAAGCTACAAGATCTTTGTTCCCTGTTTTACGAATGCATGCACACCTGTGTATTGTGCTGTTTTGTATACATATGGGTTTAAGTTCATATATCATATACATGGCATCAAAAACGGCACATAAATGAGTGCTCATTAATCAAAGTTTAAGAAATAGATCCAAATACATTTTAGTGCATGTGACTTCAAAACAAAGTTCAATTTAAAATAGGTAAGCAGATGAGAGTAAAGATGGCTTTAAAATTACTAACTCACAAGTTTTTCTAGGTGTTCAGACAATTAACAGAGCATTGATTTCTTTTTTTTTTTTTTAGTACTGGGGATTGAACCCAGGGGCACTCCACCACCAAACCACACCCCCAGCCCTATTTTGTATTTTGGTTAGAGACAGGGCCTCACTGAGTTGCTTAGGGCCTCACTAAGTTGCTGAGGCTGGCTTTGAACTTGAGATCCTCCTGCCTCAGCCTCCCAAGTGCTGGGATTACAGGCATGTGCCACCACGCCTGGCCAGAGCATTGATTTCTATAAAATGTCTGGAATGTAATATCCATTGCTTCTAGGATTTTCCCTCAACAAGAAAGAAATGGTTAGTACTGCTCACTACACTTATCTGATATTGTGTGTTTTACAATTAAAAATGAGTAAATTATCCCACTGCTTGGTTTATACCCAAAGGACTTAAAATTAGCACACTACAGTGACACAGCCACATCAATGTTTATAGCAGCTCAATTCACAATAGCTAGACTGTGGAACCAACCTAGATGCTCTTCAATAGGTGAATGGATAAAGAAGCTGTGGTACACGTATACAATGGAATATTACTCAGAGATAAAGAATAATAATATTATGGTATTTGCAGACAAATGGATGGAATTGGAGATTATCATGCTGAGTAAAACAAGCCAATCCCAAAAACACAAAGGCTGAATGTTTCCCCTGATAAGTGGATGATAATATAAAATCTGGGGGTGAGAGAAGAATGGAGGAACTTTAGATTATGTAGAGGGAAATGAGACAGGGAGGGGTGTGGGTATGAAAATTGGTGGAATGGGAGAGATATCATTACCTTATGTACATGTGCGATTAACAATAATGATATGAATGTACATCATGCACAACCATAAAAATGAAAATTTGTACCCCATATGTGTGCAATGAATCAAAATGAAGTCTGTAAAAAAATTTTAAAAATGAGTAAATTAGATTTAAAATCAATGGAATTAATCATCAAAAATGTGTTTGTTAGAGGTTACATCTAATTAATTTACAAATTTAAAGTGTTAAAACTTCAATTGCTAAATATAAAATTGAGTGCTTATGATTTCTTAAATTCCATAAGGTAATACATTTAAACATTGAATGTGTTTTCATAATTTGGTAAATAGAAAAAAGTTTAAGAATGCTTGCTGCATCTTCATTGAAAACAAGGTTAGTAAGAGTTGAGACTCTATGAGGTGTAATTCTACATACAAAGAGTATAAAAGGTTCAGTTGGGTTTCAATTAAAGTAGTGTAAAAAAGCATTCCATCTTATTAAAGTGGAGTAATTTATCTAAATTCAGAAATTTTATAAGGGTCGTTTCAAAATGTGTATTTAGAAGGGGTTGACAGCTAGAAAAGAGATGTAAGATTCTCGGTATGGAAATATATTTTAGTACAAAAGTAGAAGAAAAATGAAACGTTTCTGAATGAGAAAGTCTTTTGTGTGGTAAAGGAAAAAGTTGTAGAATGTCTATGTAAGTTGCAGAAGGTTTGTGGCGGGTAAATCTTGAAATGTTTCTGTGTAACTAAGTTGATCACGATTGGTACAATCAGTTAAAACTTTTCAAGGATTTTCCTAAGGTCAAATATTAATATACTGATAAAAAAAACAAAGTTTAATCCTTTATGGGATAAAATAACAAAAATTTCTTAAAATATTGATCTGTTCTTATCCAACAAGGTAATTTCTTGTGTCTGTTAAGTTTTATTCTTTCAAGAAACTAGTATTAATGGAATTAGACTTGTACACTTCTGGTTAAATAACAACTTATTTTAGAGTATTACACTATACTGCAGGTTCTGAATTTTTCTTAAAAAGCCAAACATGTAACTGTGGTGCTGTTACTGGCTTCGTTGTATACTAGATGTATTCATATCTTCCAAGTATACAAGTCTTCAAAATATAAGTGGTTAGAAGAGCATTTTGCCAAGATAATGCTCTCCAAACTAAACTTTGAAATAAAGATTATAAAAATTACATGTCTTGATTCATATCTATCATACGTTCAATGATTTTACTCTTGTTAATTCCATTTCACATTTTTCTTGCAAACTTTATAACTGTTTTCTGTTAGTGCACTATAAAGTACGACTTCTAATATAACAACGAGAGATAATTTGAGATAACAGGGAGGTTATAAGGCTGACATCCAATACTAACACTGACCCCAATTAAGAGGAAGAGGTAAATAAATAAAGTCATACACATCAAAGCTACACCCAGTACTCCTAATTTTAGACTGGTGAAACTGACTTGCTGGATATTTAAAACCCAAACTTAGAGACTAAAGTTAAAGAAGTAAAAGGGCCAAGAAGAAAATATCCAATATTTGGTCCTTGCCCTGGGAGGTCTGGGCTACATGACCTCCTGATTAGGGGGATCAATGAGACCCTAGAGAACAGAAAGCCAACCAGTGCACATGCTGCAAAGAGGAGGGTAATTGGAGAGGGAAATATTCCTAATGCTTCAACAAGTCCCTGAAATATCCTGGCAGATGACAGCAGAGAAGCTAAGAGGCTTCTCCCAAGTTTCCAAGAGTGACCCCTGAGGAAACTCAGCTGACTATTAACAGTAGATAAAAATATGATCAATTTGAACAGCTTGGTCTTAAGCACCTGACAAGAGACTTATAATCAAAACACAGCCATACCTGGGCACTTAAGAGGAAAGATAATCCTTCTTTTAATGTAGCTTAAGATGACACTTGTGTCATCCCACCAAGAGTAAGTAAGGATGGAGGCTATGAAAGTAAGATTCTTAGACAGGAGTTCCTTATAACTATAAAAAGAGACTATCAGAGTCAGAATTTTTTTTAATTGTTTGTTCTGTTTAGTTATACAGGACATCAGAATGCACTTTGATTCATTGTACACAAATGGAGTACAACTTTTCATTTCTCTGGTTGTACATGATATAGAGTCATACCATTCATATAAACATACATGTACATAGGGTAATGATGTTTGTGTCATTCTGCCATCTTTCATTCCCCTGCCCACTCCCCTCCCCTCATTTCCCTCTATACAATCCAATGTTCCTCCATTCTTCCTTTATCTCCCCCCACCCCATCCCTGGTTATGAATCAGTATCCACTTATCAGAGAAAACATTTGGCCTTTGTCTTTTTTGGATCGGCTTACTTTGCTTAGCATGATATTCTCCAACTCCATCCATTTACCTGCAAATGCCATACTTTTATTCTTCTTTATGACTAATATTCCATTATGTATATAAACTCTGATAGAGTTTCTTTACCCATTCATCTATTGAAGGGCATCTAGGTTGGTTCCACAATCTAGCTATTGTGAATTGAGTGGGTATAAACATTGATTTAATTTAAGACCAACAAATTTTCCCAAACTCCTAGATAGGCAGACTTGATCTGTTTGCTGCTATTATTATCTAGCCCTAAGTGACAGAAATAAAGAGATCTCCACTAAACACAGATGTTAGGCCAATACAAAAGTATTTTACAAAAAATAAGATGGCATTAGATATCTTAACTTCATCTTACGGGTGCATCTGTGATGTTATAAAAACTAAGAGTGGTCTTTACATTCCTAAGAACTCTGGCAATTTAAATAATATGCATAAAGATTCACATTCCCAAATAGAGGCCATATCTTCATTGGTCTTGTCCTGGGAATAACTTACCTGTTGCATCGCCTGGTGAAAAACTACTGATTTCTATCCTCATCATGATATCCACTGACATGTTCCAGATGCTATGATATTTGTTTTATATTAATCTCTTTCCAGTACTCATGTCATCTTATTTTTCTCACAGAAGCACCCACATCCCAGATAACCTTACAGTTTGTTCTTTTTGAATGAGGCTTTTAAAATGGACCGCTAGACTGACCCAAAGTATTTTTAAAAGGGAAACAAACTGCTTGCCCCATACCACCACTTGAAAGCCTGAAGCAGTCAGAGCAGTCATTGCACATTTCCCTTTATCAGAGGAGGGAATGGGACCTAGACAAAGGACAGAGAGCTGATTATCAAAGAAAAGGAAATAAGCAGATAGAACTTCCCCATCAGCGGACTGTTCATACCTCCAGTGGAGAGGAAGGAACAAACTTTCCAACAAAACCAATCACCACCTGGATGACTCTTTTTTCTGCCTTTTGGTCATTCCTGGCCTTTTAGTCATGTAGGTATGAGAAGAAAGGAAAACTAGTATTTATAACAGCGAAAGACTCCCACTCCTTCTCCCACCACTCTTGGGTCCTCTCCTTTACAGAGCACATTCTCTCTCTCTCTCTCTCTCTCTCTCTCTCTCTCTCTCTCTCTCTCATCTCTTAAAATATTTCTTTTTTTTACCTTTGTCTTGGCATTTCTCAGGTGTTGAATCTTCAACACCAGGGGAAGAAGGACTGGATCCTGATTTTCAAGACCAGTATCACAACCATACATCTAACTATTCATTTGTTCTTCCTTCCAGACATCCATGCCTCCAACTATTTCTTTATCTGTCCATCCATCTACTTGTCCATCATTCCACCCACCCATCCTTTTAGCAAAGTACATTTAACTTGCATGAAGTGAAAAACTCCTAGGTACTAAGTTCTGTACTATGTACCAGGCACTCAAAATTAAATAGGATTCAGTCCCTGTTCTCACTTCAGATAGTTCACAGGCCAGGGGAAATGCTCATGGCATGGAAGTTTTGACATGTGCCAGACTTTGATGTTTATCAGGGCCCTTGGTTCAATGTGTTTTGTGTCCCTACAGAGAGATCAGGGTGGGACCCTTAATTCAAGTTGGCTGGTGTCCTTATAAGGAAAACAGAGCAGGGACCTTGGTTCAGTGTGTTTTGTGTCCTTATAAGGACAACTTTGTGGGCCCTTGGTTCAACATTCCTTGTGTTCTTATAAGGAGAGCAGCACAAGCTTTGATTCAATGTGACTTGCTTCCTTTTGAGATTATCTTCCCTCCTACTTAGTATATTGTTGCAGTAAAACATTTTAATTCCCTTACCTCTCATTTGGGGTATGCTCTACAAGCATTTCTTTGGGGTTCCCATAGGCGTTCCATTTACATGAGAAAGAGATGCCACTTTGATGTGAATCGATAGCAACACGACTTCCGTAGCGTACAGATGTGGCTACTGTAACTCTCTGGCCCCTCCCCCTCAGTTACTTATGTTACAGTGTTATTGTGTTTATTCAATACCAGAGAACAAAATTTAAATGTTCTGATACCTTATTCTCTTTCAACTCATAGAAAACAAAAGTAGCACTAGCTTTTAGGATTGTCAGGAATTTGCTTCACCAGGGATCTTTCTGTCTCCATCCAGATCTGAGTTCCTATCTAATGTCCATCACCACCTGGATGGCTCTTTTTTCTGCCTTTTGGTCATTCCTGGCCAAAAGGAAGGTCTCCCCTCACACAGGGTACATAGAGTGGGCACCAACTCCCTGGGCTCTTGTTCATTACCTGCTGTGGATTGAATGGGTGTATCCCTCCAAAACTCCTGTTGACAGTTCAGCCTAAATGTAACAATACCAAGAGCTCATTAGCCCAGGAAGCCCCAACCCCAAGGATGGGATGTGCACATGAGGAGAGCTTCTCCAGCACATGCAAGCAGCCAGCTCAGTTCCCAGCACCATGCGCGCACGCGCGCGCGCGCACACACACGTACATTTGTCAAGGTGGGCACAATGATGCATGGCTGTGTTTTACTTAGCTTTTCTATCTCTGGGTCCAAAACACCCAACAAGAACAGCTTGGAGGACAAAAAGCTTCTCTGGTGCTAACAGTTCCAGAGGTCCCAGTTCCGGACGGCTGACTCTGTTGATCTGCTCATATTGACATATGTCAATAAAAGTGAGCCCCAAAGGGTGATGAAATGAGTTAAGGTAAGACGGCCTTCCACAGGATTCTGCACATCAGCATCTAACACTCAGGGGTGAGGGGGTTTAAACATGGCTGTGAAACTCTACATGCCTCCCATCAAGGTGGAGGTTCGTGTCTCCTGCCTGGCAACCTGGACAGACAGCCAGGCACTTCAAACAATAAAATGGGATGAAGGTGACACTGTGTGGCCACCAAGACTGTTACGACTAACAGGCAGTGAGGCTCCTGTCTTGTCCACTGAAAGCCCTGCGCTGGAGCCACAAGCTGTCAAGTTACATGTTCAACCATCCCGGGGCTGCCATGTCTGGGGGAGCACAGCTGCCCGGAGAGGACTCTATATCCACTCTGATTGACAGTCCTGCTGAGCTCAGTGTGCAGGACACCTCAGCCCAGGTGCCAGACAGGTGAATGAGGCTCCCAAGGACTCTAGTCCCAGCTGTCAAGTCCCACTCATGTATGTCTTTGAGTCTTGCTAGATGCGATACCAGAGAACATGGAGCAGAGGCGAGCCATCCCCCCTGTGCTCTGTCCTAATTTCTGACCCAACAGAACCTGTAACCACAATTCAATCCATATTTTTGACTACTAAGTTTGAGGCAGCTTCTTATTTACCAATAGTATCCAAACAGATTTTGATGACAGAGGAAGCCCTTCCTACTTGCATAGTAGGAAAGCTAATGTCCTTGAGGAGAAAGCATATCAGTTTATTCCAGTTTATGCCAAGTAATTGTTTGGTTTTTTTTTTTTTTAAAGTTTAAGGCTTAGCTTTGTAACATAGAGGGGCAGGTTTAATGCAGAATGCATTTGCGCTTTGGTTCTCTGTACAAATAAAACACATGTGAAACAATGTGTATTTTTTTCTATCATGAGAGCAACAGTATTCCATGTATGGGATTAAAATAGGTTACATGAGTGGAAATTTTTAGACACAAATGTATACCAAAATAAGGTAGTTAGATGCTGTCAGACAACAGAAATATATAGTTACTATTTCTTATATGTATCAGGCATTGCTCCAGACACTTCACATCCTCCCCTCCAGCCAGCTACCCAGTCTGCCAACCACCGGAGACAGGGGCAGAAGGCAGATAGCTGATGATCAAAGAAAAGGAAATAAGTAGACAGCTCTTCCGCATCACCTGGTTGCTAACATTTCCAGATGGGGAAGGATCACACTTTCCAACACAAGCAATGACCCCCCTGGATGGCTCCTCTCCTGCCTCTTGGTCTTTTCCAAAGGCAGTTTGGTCATATAGGCTTGAGAAGAAAGGAAACCTAAAATCTACAAAGGGGCATGACATCCCCAGGCTCATGGGTACAGCTGTTGTCCCCTCCTCTCTGAAGGTCTCTCTCTCTCTCTCTCTCTCTCTCTCTCTCTCTCTCTCTCTCTCCATCTATCTCTATCTCTATCTCTATCTATATCTCTCTTTCTCTCTCTCCAGTCCCTTAAAGAAAATTTACTTTTCCCTCTTGCAGATTTCTTGGGTATTTCATCTTCAACACCAGGAGAGAAAAGACCAGTCAGAAAGAATCTGACTTTCAAGACTCATATCACAACCATACATATAACTCTTCTTCCTTCCCTCCCTCCTTCCTTCCCTCCTTCCCTTCCTTCCTTCCCTCCCTCTCTTCCTCCCTCCCTCCCTCCTTTTTTCCTTCCTTCCTTCCTTCTTTCCTTCCTTCCTTCCTTCCTTCTATCCATCCTGCCAACCACTCAGTTGTCTTTCCATTCATACTCACCCACCCACCCAGTCAGAAAAAAAAAATTGACCAACATGGAGTGGAAAACTTCTAGGTGTTAATTTCTATAGTAGGTGCTGGGCATCAAAAATTAAATAAGAGCTAGACCCTGTTCTCACTTAAGATAGATCATAGGCTAGTAGAAGTGCTTGTAGAATAGAGTTTTGACATGTGCAGGACTTTGATATACATCGTGGACCTTGGTTCAGTATGCTTTGTGCCTCATAAGGAGATCAGGGCTGGACCTGGTTTGGCTTGGCTTTGCCCTTATATGGAGATGAGGGCTTTGCCCTTGGTTCAGTGTAGCTTGTGTCCCTATGAGGACAACAGGGGGTCCCTTGGCTCAGTGTGCTTTATGTCTTTATAAGAACAACAGCTGGGCCCCTGGTTCAGCATGCCTTGTGTCCTTACAAGGAGAGCAGCACAAACTTTGATTCAATGTGACTTGCTTCCTTATTTGATCATCTTTCCTCCTACTTAGTTCAGGACTGTAATGAAACATTTTAATTCCCTTACTTCTCATTTGGGGCATGCTGTACGCCTTACACACATTTCTTTGGGGCTCCCATGGGGGTTCCATTTAACATGACAGAGAGATGCCACTCTGATGTGAATCTATAGCAACACGACTTCAGTACTGTATAGCTGCGGCTGCTGTACCTCTGAGACACTTCCCCCTCACTTCCTGATGTTACAGTGTTACATAAGGTATTATTCCATACCAAGAATAATTTTTATACTTTATTCTCTTACATCTTATAGAAAACCAAAGTAGCACTAGCTTTTATAATTGTCATGAATTTGCTTTACCAGGGATGTTCCCATCTTCATCCAGACCTGAGATCCTATCTAATGTCCTTCAGTGCAACCTGAAGAACTCCCCTCACACAGGGCACACCGAGTGGGCACCAACTCCCTAGGCTCTTGTTCATCGTGCACTGTGGTTCAAATGGGTGTATCCCTCCAAAATTCCTGTTGACAGATCAGCCTCAATGTAACAGGACTGAAAGTTTGTAAGGCCAGGAAGCCCCAACCCCAGAGATGGGATGTACACATTAAGAGAGCTTCTCCAGCAAGTGCAAGGTCCTGGTTTAGTTCCCAGCACCATACATGGGCATGCACATGCACACGTATGTGCGCGCACACACACACAAAAAAAAACCCATTTGCTAGGCTGGGCGCAGTGATATATGACTGCATTTTAATTAGCTCTTTTCTCTCCGTGACCAAAACACCCAGCAAAAACAACTTGGAGGAGAAAAGCCTTCTCTGGAGCTAGGTCTCAGTTCCTAGACAGTTGACTTCACTGCTCTGCCCACAGGGAGGTAGTCCACCATGTGGCAGGGCCCAGTGAAGGAAAGCTGCTCAGTTCAGGGCAGTAAAGAAGCAGAAACCTTGAGTGTAGATATGATGAGGTCTTTCAAAGCCATAAAATGATTACAGATTTTCAGACTCAAAATGAAAAGACTGCTAAAATATCCTACAAATTTCAATTTCTAAACAAGTAAACATCATTCTCCAAAATCCATTAAAGAAAAAACCTCCCAGAATCCCTCCTTATTCTTGTTATGAAAGTGGAAAAGGTCCTGGAGGCCCCAAAGTAAGATGACCACTGGGGGTTATGCCCAGGTGTGGCTGGGTCATCTCTTGCTCTGATCTCACAAGGAGCCATTGGGAGGGAATTATAAACTGCAGGTATATAAGAGAGTGGCCACAGCTGGATTTTTTGTCCTTAAGTACAGGAAGCTCTTGGTGATAACCCGTAGTACTCCCAGATAGTTAGCATGTTTGGTGGTGGGTGGTGGTTGGGCTGGTTGTTGTGGTCTTTGGATATTGGGTTTTTTTATTTGTTTTCTTTCTTTCTTTTTCTTTCTTTCTTTCTTCTTCTTTTTTTTTTTTGTATGTTGGGGTTTTGGTTTTCTTGTTTTGTTTTGTTTTTAGGTAGTAGCTAGAGTCCTTGTTCCTGTTTGGAATGAGCTGCAAGAGTAGTGAGAGCAGTGTCACGCTGGGGGTGCAGAGCTCCTGCTGTGAGCTCGCCTTCACAGATCATTACATGGTCCTGCAAGACATTGGGGCAGGGGGCTTCACCCAGGTGAAACTTGCTCACTGTCTCCTCACTGGGGCAGAGGCTGCCATGAAGGTCTTGGCAAAAGGAGCCTCGAACTTCCCCTTCCTATCTGAACCAGATATGATGGAGGGCTTCGACCACCCAAATGTGATCCACCTCTTCCAGGTCGTTGAGACGAAGGACTACGTCTACCTTTTCATGGAGCATGCAGGTGGGGGACAGCTATGGGACCTCATCCTGGAAAGTGACCTTATCCCAGGAGGAAGAGGCCTGCAGACTGTTCAGGCAGATCCTGCAGGCCATGCAGTACTGTCACAGAAATAGCATCAGGCACCTTGACCTGAAGCCTGAGAATGTGGTGGTGGATGCCAGCAGCAAGGCCAAACCCATCAACTTTGGCCTGAGCACCAGATTTACAGCTGGGAAGAATCTGAAGAGGTTCTGGGGCACTACCCTCTATGCTGCCCCTGAAATCATTCATGGGAAGGAATTTGAGGGTCCCACAGCAGACATATGGAACCTGGGTGTCCTTCTCTATGCTATGCTCACAGGGAGATGCCTATTTTTTGCAAGCAGCAATAGGGAGGCAAAGAAGCTCATGAAGAAGGGAACCTATGATATTCCCCAGCTTGTTCCCCAGGATGCACAAAGCCTCATCCATGACAGACTCAGGATCTACCCCAGGCAGAGGCCCACCATAGACCAGGTACTAGGGCACCCATGCCTGACCCAGGGTGAGGAAACTTCATCCAGTCCTCCTTCTGAGGCACTCCCGAAACTCCTGGATCCCACAATTTTAAAACCCATGCTCAACATGGGTTTTGACCACTATGACACCTGGGTGTCTGTGGCAAGTCACAATTGAACCACGTGGATGGTAACCTACATCTTCCTTGAGAGGCAGACAAATTGGGGAGGCCTACATACTCCAGGTGAAGCCCAAGCATTGCCCTCCCTGTGAATCCTCCCAGAGTCTGCCCCAAGAAGTTTCCCAGTGAGCCTGCCCTTCCCTTGCCCTGTGAGCAGCAGTAGCCTGAGGCCAAGCAGTCCCAACAGAAGGCTGCTGAAGGTGCCAGCCTGCCTGCCATCCCCTTTCATTTCTTCCATGAGGACACAGCCTCTCCCAGCCTGGGCTCCCAGCATGATCCTGTGCCCAGCCACTCCTCCTCCCAAGGCACCTCCATGGTCCAATCCCAGACAACACCCATGGAGGAGGATCACCAAGTGCACCCAGCAACTCTGCTGCATCCCATGCTTCCATCAGCCACTGTCCAGAAAGAGAGTGGTTCCACTGGAAGTGCCCAGCCCAGACTGACAGCACCGATGGGCAGCCACCTGCCCTTTGTCCTTTTTCCCATGCTTTGGGAGAAATTTATTCTGAATTTCTTTTTTTTTTTTTTTTTTTTTTCACAAAATGTTTAATAAAATTGATGTGTCAAAGATTTTAAAACGACAGTTTTGTTTTTGTTTGCTTTTTGTTTTGTTTTTAAGAGAGAGGCCTCAGGGCAAGGGTTGGAGCCCAGCAGGCATCCTCTCTAAGGCCTGGACCACTGTGCCTCCCTCCGCTGCTCACTGTATATATTCTCACCTTGAGCCAGGGTAGTTGGGGACTCACTTGCCTTAAGCCAATGTAGAGGGGGACTTGCTCCCCTTGATGGAGTATAGATGGAGATGCTTCCCTTGAGTCAGTGCAGACTTGATTCACTTTGAGCTGGTTGCTGTGGCCCCAAGGAATCCTTTTCCTGGTCTTCAGCCCTCCTGTTATGCAACAAACAAAGGGTTGAAACAATCCTGAGATCCTGGCAGGTGGCCTCCCTGGTGAATCTCAAAGTTTTCTCCCTGGACTTCCTCTCTCAACAGCTCTCATGGGATATTTTTGGGTTACTTTTCAAGCCAGTAGTGTTGTGCAAATGGCCCATTGATATATACCTCCTTGTGAGCTGAACTGCACTCTCCTGTGCTCACTCCTCCCAAACACTCCCCTCCCCTCCCCTCCATGATTGAACTCTAGCTAATCAATCTTTAGCCATTGAGAGAGGGACCTTCCATGAGGAAATGCCTGGGTTCCCTCTTCTCACATATTAAACCCTTACTAGTCTGTAGGCATTCTCTCCATTGTTGTTTTTGTGCTCCATCAGTTTCTTTGGCTGCAAAAGGGGAGCTGTTTTCAATTCACTCCTCCCAGAAAAGGATGTTAAGCCTCCAACAACCACTAGATGTCTGCCTTATCCTCTGGAGATCCCTTTAGTCCACAAAGCAGAGGAATATACCCCATTGTAGGTCACACCCCCACCCCACCCCGTGGGTCATCACATTTGTAAGTTTATACTGGCAGGAGGAGATCAGTCACCTGCCTCTAAGTCTGAATCATCCAGGGTCTTTGTCACACAGCAAACAGGGACCTTGTTCACTCTTGATGGCGAGGCAGCAGTAAATCTGGCAGAACTAGGTAGTGAGAGACAGCTTTGCTGGCCATCAGAGGCTCATCTCTGACATGTGCAGAACAGAATGGACTCAGATAGGGGCATCATTCTCAAAAGTTATGCCACTTTCACCGCTAGCCTAAATACTGAAACACTGGGTTAAATTTGACCCAAAGCACCTCATTTTCTTATGCTGCCTGGTCTGGGAAATGACCTAATCACAGTTGGAAAAATGAGATGTTTGATAATTTTCTGTATCCAAACCTGGCCTCATTACCAACTGTGGGAATAGAAAACAGTCTCCAGAGGAAAAATAAACTATAACACCACATCATAGGAAAATGATTTTTTGAAAGAAAAAATGGTTAAAAAGCCTTGTGCATGAGGTTTTGCCTTTCAAGCTAAAAAAGTGGCTTTTCCCTACTTCTTAGTTTCTGATTTTCAAGATCAGTTTCAATGTAAGCCACTTCCCTCTGCCAGACTCTTCTGCCATGATGTTCAACTTCACCTCAGGCTCCAAGAATTGTAGCCATCTGTCTACCTACTGAGACCTCTGAAAATGTGAGCCCCTAAATAAACTTTTCTACCTCTAAAATTGTCCCTTTCAGGTCTTTTAGTCACAGCAGCAAAAAAGCTGACTACAACAGAAATTGGTACTGAGAAGTGGGATCATTTCTGTGACTTACCTGAACATGTGGTTTAGAAGCTTACAGAGCAAATTGGAATTCATGGGTGGAATTTTAGACAATTTACCATTGCAAAAGCTGTCAAAGCTTTAGATTATTGTAAGCAGAGCTTAATGGGTGTTTCTGATGGGAACTCAGAAGAATAGAATGCCAATAGGACTGCATACAATGAAGACTGAAGTTATAAGGTTTCAGAGGAGAAGGAGGACTCTATTAGAAAAGGAGAACTCTATGGGAAATTGGACTACAGTCCACTTGTGTTAAGTTCTGGCTAAGAAATTATCTATTTTTTCCAATGTTCTGAGATTTTCTGTGAGACTGATTTTAAAAATGATGGACTTCTTAATCTAGAAGAAGAAATTCTTAGGCAGCATAGCATTCAGGTCATAACATTGCTGGAAGCTTTTAACCAAGTTCATTGTGATATTTAGGCACAGAAAGAAGACCAGAAATATTTGAAAACCTTGCACTTGAAAGTTGGAAGTAAAACAAGAGTTAAGGAAGTTGCAGTGGTTAAAGATATTACTGCCACTAAAGAGATACTAAAGACTGCCCAGAGACAATAAAAAGGATGGTTTGAGGGCATCTCAGGAATTGGCAAAATCACACCCATCTCAGACTCAAGGGAGTAAAAATTCTTTTGAGAAGAGCATCTGGGGGCACCCTGCTTTCACAGGGCAGCATAGGAAGTTGTTTCGCCACCCTCAGCCACACAGGCACTCAGAAGCTGCAGCAGCCAGGGTCCCGGGAGGCTTGGCTGTGGCTCCAAATGGTGGCGACCTGGGCATCAACCACACAGTGCTCTTGCTGCAGGAATGCTTGATTCTGGAATTAGGGTGTCATGGAGTCTTCCACTGATATTTCAATGGAAGGTCTGGGTGGTCAGGCAAAGTGCCTCAGGGTTGAAGTCCCTGCAAGCAGCCCCTGAGAGAGTGATGCTTGTATTTGTGAAGAGGAAGCTAAAATTTCAATGGAGACCTCTGGATTAATAAATGGCCATAACATGGGACATCATCCCAGGAAAGCTGCAGGAATGGAGCAGAGGCGTGCCAACAGAAAGGCCACTGGGCTGCAACCAACAGGACCATAGGGGTGGAGCTAAACAAGCCCTTTGGACAGAACATCACTGTAGGAGTACCTGGCAATGTGGTTTGCATTTCAGGAAGAAGCATAATTATGGAACAGGCAGACCTGCTCCTCTCAGAAGCATAGACAAACCTGTGCTGTGAATTATGCTCTCTGTGAGCACCCAGAGCCCAGGCACTTCCTTTTCCCTTATATGGTATGATCATGAGCCTAGCACGAGAGAATCAAGAGAGCTTAACAGTTGGTGATTGGCTATGGAGTACCATATAAGCTTCATAGTTCCGCATTAAATTTGAGTTTGTGTCTACAAGAACCGGCTCCTGGCATCGTGGTCTGAACACACTGTGCACTCATCCTCTTTACTCCCACAGGCCACTTCTGTTCCACTTTACAACACATCCCCAAGTCATGTGCCCCAGTTGCTGAACATGGAGCTACAGGACTTGTTTGCCCAGCTAGATTTTGGTCCTGCTGTGGTCCTATCCCTTCTTTTGTGCCCCTATTTTTCTGAATGGAATGTTCACTCTGAACATTTTTACACTGGACACTCATAAATTACTTTTGATTTCTGCCCAAGCTCACATTGCGAGATTGCCTTGAGCCTCAAAGAAGACTTTGTACTTGAACTTTTAGGCAATCTTGGAATTGGTAAGACTATGGGGACTCTTGGAAATGGACTTAATATATTTTTCATCATGAAATAAGTGTGAGCTTTTGGGGGCCAGGGGTGGAATGTTATGGTTTAGATATTAGATGTCACCCAAAAGCTTGTTTGTGAGTCAATGTGAGAATATTAGGTAAAATGATTGGGTTATGAGAGCCTTAATCCGATCAGTGAATTAATGAGGGGGATTAAGGTGAGTGCTAACTGAAGGCAGTTTAGATGGTCACTGGGGGGGCATGCCTTTGGGGTATATATTTTTGTATTTGGCAAGTGGAGTCTCTCTTTCTGCTTTCTGATCATTATGTGAATGGCTTCCTGCCACCACATTCTCCTACCAAGATATTGAGCCTTACCTTGAGCCCTGAGGGACAGAGCCGGGTGTTATGGACTGAGACCTCTGAAACTGCGAGCCCCCACAAAATCTTTTGCTCCTCTAAAATTGTTCTTGTCAGGTCTTTAATCATAGCAGGGAAAAGATGAAAACACTGACCACCTGCAGTTGACTCTTTCATTTGTATCTGCTCTTTGCCTTTGTTCTCAGTGCAGCCTCCTGAACCCCTATGTCTACCTTAACCCTATCTTACCTTCTTTCTGTTTTACATATATAATATAATATATATGTAATATATATAATATGTATATATAATATACATGTAATATTATATATGTGTAATATATTACATATGTAATGTAATATATTACATATATTATATATATAGTATATATATACATATATAGTATGTATATATATAGTATGTATATATATATAGATAGCAGTATTATATGAAATATATTACAATATTTTATGTAATACATGTATTTCTGTATTATATATATGTATATATTTTTATTACAGAAAGTTTTATAGTTTCTTATACAGTTGAAACTTACTTATTGCATAGTCCAGTAATTATGCTGCTAGGTAATGTTTTAAGAAAACAAAACAACAATAAAAAAATCTATGTTTACATAGAGAATTATACCTTACACACACACACACACACACACACACACACACGAAATTGTATAAAGTGTGATGTGGTATGTCTTGAAATTAAGATTTGAATAAAAGATTTTGTGTTTGCCTGGCTGCTAACAGGTGACTCACAAGCATTCAGTGAACACTGATGCAAGTGGTATAGCATGGGAATTTATTGTTACTCTGTAAATCCTGTCATTGTGGAAAGACATACACATTTTTGTTCTATATGAATGACTTACAACAGTGACTTAGATTTAATTTCCTTCAAAACATCTTCAAAAAAGCAATAATTTTGATAAAGTTTTAAAAATCTTGATGAAGTCTTATCTAACATTCTTTTTATAATTCATAGTTCTTATGTTCTAAGAAATCTTCACCTGATCCAAGTCACAAATAAATTCTCTCATGTATTTTTTCCTAGAAGTTTAAGAACTTTTTATGTTTTTATGTTTAGGTCTATTATTCATTTCAAATTAAAATGTACACAATGTTTAAACAGACCAATTCACCAAAGAAAGTACGGAAATGGAAAATGCATAGCAAAAGTGTGCAATATCATTTGTCTTGGGTAAATCACATGAAAATCATAATGAGATCCTGCTCTGCTCTCAGTAGAATAGGTAAAATTTTAAAAAACTGACAATATCAATGTTGATGACAAAGTAAATGGAACTCTCATACACTTGTGATAGAAAATCAAAATAATGTATTCACTTTGGAGAGTAGTTTTACCGTTTCTTATACAGTTGAAACTTACTTATTGCATGGTCCAATAATTATGCTCCTAGGTAGCAATAGAAGAAATCAAAACAATCAATAACAAAATAACTATGTTTACACAGAGGATTACATGTGAGTGGTAATAATAATTTTATTTGTGGTGGACCAAGCCTGGAAAAAACCCAAATATTCTTCAAATTAGTTAATAGAAAGATGAATTGATATATTCTCATAGAGGGACACCAGTGGGAAATAAAAAGGAACCAACTGCCTTGATATGAAATGACATGTATGAATCTCAAAAGCATTATGCTAAAGGAGGAAAACTGGATGCAAAATACTGCATTCTGAAAGATTTCATTTATATGAACTTCTAGAAAAGACAAAATTAGTTCCAGACATCAGAGAGATTTCCAGAGTCTGGGGGCAGAGGGAAAGTATTGACTGAGAAGGGGCAAGTAACTCTCTGAAGTGATGGTAAGGTTTTTTTATCTTCATTTCAGTGGTCATTACATAACCATATGCATTTGTCAAAATAATTGAAGTATGCACTTAAAACTGGTGAATTTACTGTAGGTAGAATATATTTTGATAAGCAGATTTTTAAATGCAGTTTAATTATCTTTAAATTCAAAAAATAGATTGACTTATAGTCTCATTAGCCCTCTCCCAAGATAAATGAAACAAATGTCTTCTGTATAGGGGCAAGTTTTCCAGCATTTGCGTAGTGTTGCAGAAATCATATGTAAGACAACTTTTGGCTCAATATAAGCATAAATGCTTCTAACTATCTCCTCTTGCTGTAGCACATATGGATTACGGTCACCAAAAGGAAGTAAAAATTTAGTTATCTAATTTGAGTGTTTTAAAGTATTTAAAACCCATTTACCTTGTCCCTTAATGAAAATTTTAAGTACTCCACAATGGCTGTAGTCCTCTTCTCTGGGGGAATTGAAGATAACTGGAATTTTTTTTTTCTTTAATGAAATGTCTGAGAATATGTTCAAGTAAAAGTTCTCTAAAAACATTATATTTCTTATTAAATAAAAATATTAGAGTATGCTGAGCTAACATTATTATTGTCAGTAGTTCCTGTGTTTTTTTAAACCACTTAAAATCCTTTTGAAAACAAAATGAAAGTAACAAGAGCAAGAGGAAGACATCAGGGACTTCCAAAATATGTAAATGTTCTTGAAATATGTAAATGCTCCTTGGGGATACAACATAACAAGGAGTTCACAGGGAAGTTTTGGAGATTAAAAATTAACAAAATAATGACATTACATACTCAAGAACTTGTAGTAAAAGAGCCGCAAGAGTTTAATTATTAAACCATAATCTAGCTCCTCATACAACATGTAGCATTTTTTTTAAAGTGCTTAGGAAGAGCAAGTCATTAAGAGCTCAAAGGACAAGACACAGCTGCTCCCCACTTCCCATAAGTACAGCAATGACCAAGTGTGAGAAACTGATGGCAGGATTCAGAGAGGACTAGAATAGTCACAGGCCTCCTTAAGGGCTTACAATGGGCCTTGTTGGATGCATAGGATTGGGATGAGTGGAAAGGAAACCAGAGGGCTTGAAACAAGACAGAAGGGACTAAGCACAGCACAGCGTGGTCAGCAGTAAGCAGGTGTTGATAACCATTGCCTTCACGCCAAGCATTGTCTCCAGATCATCACAACAGGAAGGACTGGTGCAAATGAAAACAGAAATCATTTCCAACATGCACAGTGGAAAATATGTAAAAGTCACCATGGATCTCTGAAAGAAAATGGTGGCCTTCAACAAAGTTTACAATGAATGCAGATTGGAAAAGTCCACTGAGTGTTCGTGAAAATGCATAATGGGGATACCAACCAAAGCACATATTTCTAGAATTTTAGCATGTTTAGGATAAGCAAAAGCTATTCCATGGTTTGAGAGAACTAGAACACCACAGGAATCAGCACCTTCCCTGAAAGCATTGGATGCTAAAGACAATGTCTTTAAAGTTTTAAGCTAGGAAATTAATTTCAACATATTGTTATATCCTCAGCCAAAATGTCATTAAATGGAAAGATGGAAGATAATTTTTTAACCTAGAAGCACTCTTTTTTCTTTGCTTTTTTTATTGTTTTGTTTGTTTTGTTTACATGGATCTTTATCAAAGAACTACTCCTGAGGAGGAATCACATCAAAATGAGCTAACTTAACAAGATAGTGAATCTAAAAATCAGAGGATAAAAGATATGCAAGATCTAAAAAGTCATTTGTAGAAATTCCAGTATTTGGATAGAGAGTAGAAACTTTAAGAGGGAGCTTTTAGACAATATAAAAAATGAATTCATGATTTTCAGAACTATAATAGTAATGATGGAAATAATTTGTCATGGGTATGTTAAAAACTATTCAAATGACAGTAAAAGAAACATGATCATAACTTATTGTTTGGCTATGCAGGGAGTAATATGTACCATCATAATAATAGAAATATTAGATACATTTTAATATTGTTTTATTAACCTCACTGGGAAAAAAAGCAGAAAAAAATAGGAACTAGAAATGAGATATATATAATAGTGATAATAAAGGATCCCCATCTGAGGGATACCATAACATGATATCAACAAACATTTATAAATTTATAAGAGCAAGCAAGAAAATTAGAAATTGTGACAGAAATCACTCTATTTTCCTACATTTTATTATTTTAATATTTATAATTAAATTTTTTTCTTTAAAAATGTTTAAATGAATGACATCATTTGAAAACATCAAGTATTAATATTATCAATGCTGTAGACATCACAGAGTCTTTGGAAATCTTTACAATACAAACAACTACCTGTCTGGAGCTGGATTAAATGAATTCCCAATGTTTCTTTTGTTCTGTTCCAGGGTCTTAAATTATTACAAAAAATATTAAATGTGTTGGTTAATGTAAGGCACTACCTGGGGAGACAGGACAGCTAATAGGGAAAATACTATGAAAATCTTCATAGAAGAACATGTTCTTATAGGAAGTAAACTTGAAACAATGCTTCCTGACCATTCTACTCTGTCTGAATGTCTCTCATGTACTAGAGATCCATATGGATTTCGTCTGGATTACCGACTTCAGAAGTACTTTTCAAGATAACGATTTTCAAGATGCTATTACATGGTGTACTTAGATCAGAGTGATGGGGATGTCTCTCAACCAACCTTTCATGGAATGGGTCAATGTGAAGCAATTAAAGTTACTTTACATGCAAAAGAAAGGTCTGTTGGAATATGTGGGCTGAATTCTAATATCTGCGGGCTTCTTCGAACTGGGACGTGTCCTGAGAGAGTAGAACTAACTGAATGGAAGTTACAGAGAGGTTATAGTTTTATTAAGAATATATCATCTAAAATTAAAATTGTGTGACAATGGAGGTCTTTGTAGTAACTAGGGGAGAGCCAAGAATTCTTGGATCACAAATGGTACAGCAATAGAGTTGTTTTAGCCTCTGATGAATGTCAACATGCTTCATTGTAAGGATTTAATTTAGAATGGTAGAGCTGTGAGGGACTTGTACCACCATCCAGACAACATTTCCATTTTACAGCCAATCAAATTAAGGACAAGAGGTGTTGAAGGACTCAAGCAGGGTTATAGGATGAATGGAGAGGGAATGAGTAATCCCATGGATTTAGTCCTACACCTTTTTTAACATCTTACTGTTCCTTTAATAAGAATCTGATTCCAGTGGGAAAACAGCCAGATGCAGATAGCCTAACTACAGGATGACCTGACCAACCTGGGAGTCCCAGTTTGCAGCAAGGGGCCAGTCAGTCCGAAGAACAGCTCAAAACAGAACCAAGGCTCTGCAAATGCCACTTTTTCTCTGGCTTCCTTTGAATGAAAAGGTTCATAATGGAGACTAGACCAATAGTTGGCAAACCCTTTTTCTGTAACGGGACAGATGATGAATATTTTATGCTTTCCAGGCCACTTATGACTTCTGTCCTGTGTTACTTGCTTTCTGTTTGTTTATATCCCTTTAAAAATAGGAAAAAATAAATTTTTAACTTGACAGTGACAAAAGATTCACCCCACCACTGGGAAAGGCTGTTAGTAAAACAGAGCAGAGCAATCGGCACCCTTTGAGAGACAAGAAAGAAAGCCTATGTCTATTGTTAACAGGAAATAATTTAAGGTCATTTAGGTTATTTTAAAGCCCTCTCAAATTTGTTAGAAAGAAAAATAATAATAAGAGAAGAGAAAGGCAATCATAATCCAACCATAGGCATGTGTGATGAGTTCTATACAGAATAGCACTGTTAGTTGTTGATGTGATATCAATTAATGCCGAAACACAGCTATTAGAAGGCAATTATAATCAAATATAACAATAGCCTTTGTACACAAATAGCAGATGAAGGAAACAGGAGGCATAATTCAATAAAAATTGTTTGCTGAATAAAACAATCAAAACAAAAAATGATGGAGTTTAGAAAGTCTATAGTGTCACCTTTCACCATAGGGAGAAAGCTAAGACTCCAGTGCACAGCCATTGATGAAGGGTAAAAAGTGAAGAACAGGTAAACAGAGAAATTTATATCACACCTTTCCTTCTCCTTTAATATTTTTGTAACACTCCTGAACACTGAACTTTTTGTGGGCATGGTCTGGGGATAGATGGATGATTAGACAGATAAACAGTTGTGTAGATATGTGATAGACCTATAAACAGATGACAGCTGATACATTGATGATGGATGTACAGATATGTAGATAAACAAAAATTTACCATGTATTCTACTAATTCATGTACACTAATCCTCACAAAAGAAAGTGACCCAGTGATAATACATTTCTCACTTCAGAAGCTCAGAGATTAGGTATTTGTCTTATATCTCGTAGGCAAGGAGTGGTAGAGTCAGGATTTGAATTTTGGCTAGTCTGACGCCAGAACATTTGCTTGTTCACCATCTCCTGTTTCCTCCCTTGCAGCTGTCTTACATCTCTGCTAATTTCAACAGATTCCCAGGTTCCACACTCAAAAATTATAGGCTGCCTGTCATCTAAAGTTAACCAGTAACTTCCAATGCTGAAGCACCCATAGAGCTCCCAGATGCACTGCATCCTGTGGGTGAAGCCTCAGAGAAAGAAGATGCTTTGGAGGTTGATAGGAGGCAGTGGCAGGGGGCCAGAAGGTGAGAATGGAAGAGCTCAGAAGAGACAAAAGAAACCAAGGATGCCCGGACCATAACTTAGTCAGCTTTAATGTCATCCACAGGAATAACTGCCTCTTGCCCCAGTCTTAACCTCTGACTCTGTCCATTAATATTAATATATTAATGCTAATAGTAATAACTTCTTCCACCAGCAATCAAAGTGTTCACATAGGGTAATCTGTGCAGTGCAAGGGGTCAAAGGACTGAATTAAAAGTATCAAAAACAACATGCCCAAGGTCCTGAGTTTGAAACCCCAGCATTGAGGGTGGGGGGAGCAATAGGATGCAGTTCAGGACTGAATTAATTCCAGTGAAGGATGCAATTGGTCACCACAACCATCCTGCAGCTTCAATGTCAAGACAGATTTGTCCCAGGAAGACAATCCAAGGAGTCAGAGCAGATCCTAGGTCCTGTGGGATCCAGACCTTTGAGTCAACCACAGTTCACAGAAGGGGTGTGTGTGCATGCTAACCAATGTGTGCATATGTGAGGGAATTGGAACCCACCAGAATATTAGAGAGGAAGCAAGGCACAGAAAATCTTTCAGATAAACAGATTAATCATAAAATTTCAAGCAATTATGTTTTTCCCTCAAATCACTGAAGTAATATAAAAACAACCAGTCTGAGAACAAAAGAGGCATTGTTTTGTGACATAAATGGTGGAGGCTTTGACAAGTAAATATCATTCTTAAATATCAGAGTAGATTTCTAATTATGTTTTATGAATAAAAATTTCCCCCAAATCCTTGGAAATATGGCAACCAGAAAAGAGAAAACCTGCATCTCACGGTATCACTGAGCCCTTACCTCAACCTCAGCCCTCAGTGTTCCAAACTTCTAAGGTCAACGTGGCTGCCCTTGCCCTTAAAACTATGTATGTCTCTGTGAGTCAATGTGAATGTGCACATGAGTGTTTAGGACTTTTGTTTTTATTTTTGTTGCTTTTTTTTTTTTTTTTTTGCTGTGCTGGGAATTAAACCCAGGGCCTTGTGCTTGTGAGGAAAGCACTCTACCAACTAAACTATAGTTTAAGACTTTTTAAATTAATTTCTTTATACAGAATTCTTCCATCCCCCACTCCCTAAATTAATGATTCCTCTTTCCTTTATTCTCCACATTTTCTTAAGGATTCATTCCCAAGGGTTCTATGACTTCCTCAAAAAAAAAGACACAACAAAGCACAAGAATCCTGCCATCTCCCTCCTTGTATTCAACCCCTAGTCCTTAAAGGCTAGGAAGAAAGGGAATATGACCTCTGCTAACACTCATGGGATCATAAAGATTTCCCAAAGAAGGAGGACCATTTAGCAGGAATCTGATTATGCAGTCTGGTCCTTTCCATTCAATACTTCCTCTTTGCTCCAGTGAAGAAGGTAAGGGGGCTCCTTCCACAGCAGCAAGAAAGCTTTAGATTGACTTACGTTGACTCCTCGTAATATGAAGTCATTGCCGATGGCTTTCATTCTTATTGTGCATTTTACTTGGCTCCAATCTTTTAAATATCTTATTCTTGGGAGTGGCCAGGAGCTTATATAGGACTGTGTACCTATACAAAATTTTAATTTTTAAAGTTTAATTGGTCCTTTAAAGATAATTATCCTTTCTTCTAATATATTCTTATATTTAAGCACATTCAGAAGCCAAAGTAATATGCTAATATCATTTGGGTTGTAATCTAAACTTGCATTTAAATTCACTGTCAAGAGAAAAGCCAAGGCTCTCATGAGTAAATATTGATTCTTTGGAAAGTGCCCAAGTTGCCAAAATAAAGTTCTAAGAGGAATTATAAAACACTAGTATGCGAGAGACAGGATAGCTGCTCTAATCAAAAAAGAACTTGGATGAGTGCCCTTGTTTGGAGACTGAAAGAGTCCCCTCCATCACAGTGGAGAATTCTCATTTCCCTAGAGCAGAAGTCGGGGCTCCTATGCAACTTGGGTCTTATGTACTCAGTGTCTGGAAGTGCAATTTATCTTTTGCCCCATATATTCCTTTTTCCTGATTAGGTTAGATACCCTTCATGGAGAAATTTTGAATATACCTTCAATATCTAGTTTGCACAATGCCTTGCATATCATTGAAACTCAATAGATTTTTGCTGTTAAAATATATGCAAATGAAATACATTGTAGCTTCTGTAATTTATGTTACTTGCCTGGAAAAAATAAAAAATTGATGACTTGAGAATAACAAAAGAAAAGGCAGAAATGTTAAATACTTACAGTGTTTTTTAATGTATTTCATATAAAAATATTAAACCTTAAATGAGAAATATACCTTATTTGCACTACAAGCAACATAAGTGAGAAAATCATCTTCTGAGGCAAAGTAATTTCATTCATCAACTCAGCTGCTGATTGCCAAAGTCAGCCTAGGACACCCTTCCTATACCATGGACACTAACAATTTTGAAAAAATAACAACAAAAAAGTATTAATAATACAGCATATCTGAGCTGAATGTTTTCTTCCTTTATTTTTTCCAGCTAGACAGCCACTATTATCTTACTTTGGAATCAAACTTAACCATATTTTCTATTATGCACTTACTATTGTTCCAAAACAAGATAAATTTATTTTCTGCAAGCCACTGAGTCGATGACACCAAAGCAAGACTGATTCTGAATCTGTCTAAAGCAAACTCTCCTTTTATTTTTATTTTTTATCAATGTTAATGAAACCACTGTGTCTTGATAAAATCCCATTTAAGGTATTTTCCACCTAGAATATTTTAAACATGTAAGAAATCTCAGTCAATTTTGGCACATAAGAATCAATATTTTTTTCTTCAATATTGTTTTTAAACAATATTCTAAGAGAAGCTTAAGAAGTGCCATGTATTATAATATTCTTACAGGAATCCTCCATTAGAAAATAGAAGATAATGACCCTTCTTGAAGTGATTTTGAAGTTATTTTTGCTCACAAACAATCTAAAGTAGAAGATGCTATTAGGATAATTTTAGGACTTCTGGCTAAAAATTGGTACTTACGAGATAACTAAAATAAAATCCTTTTTTTATTCATAATGCTGTAAAATGCAACATCATTAGAAATTATATCTTAAAATCTCATGAAATAAATATTTTCTTGTACATAATGATCTTCTCATCTTAGTAAACATTTTATCACCACAAAACAGTAGCATAATGTACTGTCAAGCTTTCACTGATTTATTAAGCACCTACCTTATGCTAAGAAAAGAATAGGTTAGACTTAATTGTATAAGGGTGTCTCTTTTTATAAAACACTACACAATTGTCTTTTTCAAACTAAAGCAATTTCATTTATTTTCTTTATTTTTTTAGTATTGTATTTTCCTTTTATTTTTATTAATGCCTTATAGTTCCCTATAATATTGGGATTCATTTTGACATAATTATACAAACATTAAATTTAATTTGCTCAAAATCAATCACACCCCAATACTTCCCCTTTCTCTCTCATCCTCCCTCCCTTGCTCCCGAAACTCTTTTCTTCTGGTCTTCTTTTTTTTTTTATAGTTTATTTTAACTATAGATATACATAAAGTGCAATTTACTGTGGTTATTAATATATGTACATAAGATCCTTTGGACAGTTTCATTTCACTATTCCTCCCATTTGAAATCCTTTTCCCTCCTCCTCAATCCCCTTCCTCTACTCCACTGATCTCCCCTGTTTCTTCCTTATTTTAGTCAGTTTTCTGCATATGAGTGCAAACACTGAACCCTTAACTTTCTGAGTCTGGCTTATTTCACTTTGCATGATTTTCTCCAATTTCATCCATTTACATATCAATGTCATAATTTCATTATTGTTTACGGCTGAGCAAAACTCCATTGTGTATATATACCACATTTTCTTTATCCATCATCTCTTGATGGGGATTATGAACATAAATGCAAAAATCCTTCATAACATATTTACAAACTACATTTAAAAACACATTAAGAAGATAGTGCACCATTATCAAGTGCTTTTCCTTCCACAGATGTAACATTGGCTCAACATGTATAATATTAATAAAGGTGAAGGTAACGTACCAAATAGAGTTAAGGACATAAATAACATGATCATCTGAATAGATGCAGAAAAAGGATATGAGAAAGTATAGAACCTATTCATGTTTAAACACTACAGAAACAACAGATGGATGGCTATAACATTGTAATGGCTATAAGTGACAAACCCAAGACCAACATCATACTGAACAGAGAAAATCTGAAAGCATTTTTTCTAAAAATAGCAACAAGGGAAGATTCAAGATGGCGGGCTAGAGGAAGGCTGCATTCCTACTTGCTCCGTGGATTCCTACTTGCTCGGGATTCAAACAGCAGGAATATGGCTCTCAACGAGATTTTATATTCAAAGCACATTTAAGGGGTCCCCAGTTGCCACTCTGGAACCAACTCAGCCTGGCTGGGCTCGACCCCACCGCGGGCAGCTACCACCCGGGAGCGCCGGAACCTGCAGCTGCTTCGGAGCCACCGACCTGGGTCTGCGCCAGCCAGCAAGTGAGTGTGGGTCCCCAGCAGCGGCTTTGAAGTCACTGGCATCGGCTCCGGCACCAGCCACCAATCTCCTAGGCGAAGACCTAGCATCTCAGGCTACCTGGGGCCTCGCCGCGACTTCTGGAGAGGTCTGGCCAGGAGCCTCTGGGATCGCTAACTCCAGCGGGGAGTTGGAACTCCTCCCCGCCATTTTGGCAGCTTCCCTGGCAGAGAGGGACCATCTCCAGCTTCCTGGGGCCTCCAGCTGCGTCTGGAGAGGTCCAGCCCAGAGCCTCTGGGATCGCTGACTCCGGCTGGGAGCTTAGGGCCTTTGGCGCCAACCTACAGTGTCCCCAGGAGAGAACAACCACCTGCCACCGCCTGAACCCTCAGCAAGGAGTTCAGGTCAGCCTGGGCTCTCAAGCCCAGTGTCTCCATCACTGAGCAAAGTTCTGTGACACCACCCCAACTTGATCTAGTGCTCAGGCCCACACCCAGGCCCAGAGTCTACCACCTTGCTGTATCTAATTGTCTATCAACACTAGGCTGCCTCTGCCCAGAAGCATTGATCATTCCCAACGAGGAGGTAGTGGGACAGCACCTGTCTTGGGTCACCGCTTGATCAAGCACCCCTCAAGCAACAGAGGGGAAGATACACGAGCACCATGAGAAAACACGGGAAGAAAGTGTCCCAATCAAACATAGATGATATATAAAGAGAACCCAAAGACAGCATGGTAGAAGGAATGACAGAAAAGGAGTTCAGAATGTTCATAATTAAAGTGATCTGAGAAGAGAATGATGTGACGAGAGAACAGATTCAGGCTATGAATAATCAGCTAATAGAGCAATTGCAGGAAGCAAAAAATCACTTCAATAAAGAGATAGAAATTCTGAGAAAAAAAAACAAACAGAAATTCTTAAAGGAAACAAGGAAATGAAGGAAACAATAAACCAATTTAAAAACTCAATAACAAGCATAATTAACAGAATAGATCACTTGGAAGACAGAACCTCAGACAATGAAGACAAAATATTCAATCTTGAAAACTAAGTCGAACAAACAGAGAAGATGGTTAGGAATCATGAACGAAACCTCCAAGAAATATGGGACATCATGAAAAGACCAAATTTGAGAGTTATTGGGATTGAGGAAGGCACAGAGATACAAACCAAGGGTATGAACAATCTGTTCAAGGAAATATTATCAGAAAATTTCCCTAATATGATGAATGAGATGGAGAATCAATTACAAGAAGCTTACAGGACACCAAATGCACAGAATTACAACAGATCCACACCAAGGCACATTATAATGAAAATGCCTAACATACAAAACAAAGATAGAATTTTAAAGGCTGTGAGAGAAAAGAATCAGAGTACCTAAAGGGGAAAACCGATACGTATATCAGCAGATTTCTCAGCCCAGACCCTAAAAGCAAGAAGGGCCTGGAACAACATATTTCAAGCTCTGAAAGAAAACGGATGCCATCCAAGAATCTTATACCCAGCAAAACTTACCTTCAGATTTGATGATGAAATAAAATCTTTCCATGATAAACAAAAGCTTAAAGAATTCACAAAGAGAAAGCCTGCCCTAAAGAACATTCTCAACAAAATATTTGAAGAGGAAGAAATGAAAAATAACAAGCTCAGTCATCATGAGGAGGAACTACCCTAAAGAAAGAGTCAATCAAAGGAAACAAAGTTAAGCTAAAAACCCTAAAAAAGCTAAAATGGCAGGAAATACAAGTCATATCTCAATAATAACCCTGAATGTAAATGGCCTAAACTCATCAATCAAAAGACATAGACTGGCAGACTGGATTAAAAAGAAAGACCCAACAATATGCTGCCTTCAAGAGACTCATCTCATAGAAAAACATGCCCACAGACTAAAGGTGAAAGGTTGGGAAAAAGCATACCATGCACACGGACTGAGTAAAAAAGCTGGGGTTTCCATCCTCGTTTCAGACAAAGCAGACTTCAAACCAAAGATAGTCAGAAGGGATAAAGAAGGACATTTCATATTGCTTAAAGGTAGCATAAATCAACAGGACATAACAATCATAAATATTTATGCACCAAATAATGGCGCATCCATGTATGTCAATCAGATCCTTCTCAATTTCAGGAATCAAATAGACCAAAACACAATAATACTCGGAGATTTTAACACTCCTCTCTCACCATTGGACAGATCTTCCAAACAAAAATTGAATAAAGAAACTATAGGACTCAATGACACAATCGCTAATCTGGACTTAACGGACATATATAGAATATTCCATCCATCAAAAAGCGAATACACTTTCTTCTCAGCAGCGCATGGGTCCTTCTCTAAAATAGACCATATGTTATGCCACAAAGCTACTCTTAACAAATACAAAAACATAGAGATACTACCTTGTATACTATCAGATCATAATGGAATGAAATTAGACATCAACGAGAAAGTTAGAAACAGAAACTACTCCAAGACCTGGAGATTAAATAATATGCTATTGAATGATACATGGATAACAGAAGACATTAGGGGGGAAATTAAAAGTATCTTAGAGGTCAACGAGAATAAAGACACAACATATTGAAATCTCTGGGATACTATGAAAGCAGTGCTAAGAGGAAAGTTCATTGCAGGGAGTGCATTTAATAAAAGACTGAAAAGTCAACAAATCAATGACCTCACATTACAGCTCAAAAGCCCTAGAAAAAGAGGAACAGATCATCACCAAAAGTAGTAGAAGACAGGAAATAATCAAAATCAGAGCTGAAATCAACGAAATTGAAACAAAAGAAACAATTCAAAAAATTGACGAAACCAAAAGTTGGTTCTTTGAAAAAATAAACAAAATTGATAAACCCTTAGCCACGCTAACAAAGAGAAGGAGAGAGAAACTCCAAATTACTCAAATTCGTGATGGAAATGGAAATATTACAACAGACACAATTGAAAAACAAAACATAATAAGAAGCTACTTTGAAAATTTATACTCCAACAAAATAGAAAACCTGGAAGACATCAACAGGTTCCTAGAGGCATATGAGCCACCCAAACTGAATCTGGAGGACATACACAACTTAAATAGATCAATTTCAAGCAATGAAATAGAGGAAGTCATCAAAAGCCTACCAACCAAGAAAAGTCCAGGACCAGATGGATTCACAGCCGAGTTCTACAAGACCTTCAAAGAAGAGCTCATTCCAATACTCCTCAAAGTATTTCATGAAATAGAGGAGGAGGGAACCCTTCCAAACTCATTCTATGAAGCTAATATCACCCTGATACCAAAACCAGAGAAGGACACATCAAGGAAAGAAAATTTCAGACCCATATCTCTAATGAACATTGATGCAAAAATTCTTAACAAAATTTTAGCGAATCGCATACAAAAGCGTATTAAAAAGATAGTGCACCATGATCAAGTGGGTTTCATCCCAGGGATGCAAGGTTGGTTCAACATCCAGAAATCAATTAATGTAATTCACCACATCAACAGAGTTAAGGTCACGAACCACATGATTATTTCAATAGATGCAGAGAAAGCATTTGATAAAATACAGCACCCATTCATGCTCAAAACACTAGAAAAAATAGGGATAGTGGGGACATTCCTTAACATTGTAAAGGCTATCTATGCTAAGCCCACAGCTAACATCATTCTAAATGGAGAAAAATTGAAAGCATTCCCCCTGAAAACTGGAACAAGGCAGGTATGCCCTCTTTCTCCACTACTATTCAACATTGTTCTTGAAACTCTAGCCAGAGCAATTAGACAGACCAAAAAATTTACAGGAATACGAATAGGAAAAGAAGAGCTCAAACTATCCCTATTTGCTGATGACATGATTCTCTATTTAGAAGATCCTAAGAATTCCACCAGAAAACTTCTGGAACTCATAAATGAATTCAGTAAAGTAGCAGGATATAAAATTAATGCTCATAAATCTAATGCATTTTTATTCGTAAGTGATGCATCCTCTGAGAGAGAAATTAGGAAAACTACTCCATTCACATTAACCTAAAAAAAAAATAAAATACTTGGGAATTAATCTAACAAAAGATGTGAAAGACCTCTACACTGAGAACTACAGAACACTAAAGAAAGAAGTTAAAGAGCATCTGAGAAGATGGAAAGATCTTCCATGTTCTTGGATAGGCAGAATTAATATTGTCAAAATGGCCATACTTCCAAAAATGCTATACAAATTCAATGCAATTCCAATTAAAATCCCAATGATGGACCTCACAGAAATAGAGCAAGCAATCATGAAATTCATTTGGAGGAATAAGAGACCCAGAATTGCTAAAGCAATCCTTAGCAAGAAGAGTGAATCAGGGGGTTTCACAATACCAGACCTCCAACTATACTACAGAGCAATAGTAACAAAAACAGCATGGTATTGGTACCAAAATAGACAGGTAGATCAATGGTACAGAATAGAGGACACAGAGACAAACCCACATAAATACAGGTATCTCATACTTGACAAAGGAGGCAAAAACATGCAATGGAGAAAAGACAGCCTCTTCAACAAATGGTGCTGGGAAAACTGGAAATCCATATGCAGCAAAATGAAACTAAACCCATATCTCTCACCCTGTACAAAACTCAACTCAAAGTGGATCAAGGACCTAGAAATCAGACCAGAGACTCTGCACCTAATAGAAGAGAAAATAGGTCCAAATCTTCATCATGTTGGCCTAGGACCAGATTTCCTTAACATGACTCCCAAAGCGCAAGAAATAAAAGCACGAATCAATGATTGGGATAGAGTCAAACTAAAAAGCTTCTTCTCAGCAAAGGAAACAATCAGCAATGTGAAGAGAGAGCCTTCAGAGTGGGAGAAAATCTTTGCCACACACACTTCGGACAGAGCACTAATCTCCAGAATCTACCAAGTACTCAAAAATCTTTACACCACGAACACCAATAACCCAATCAATAAATGGGCCAAGGAAATGAACAGACACTTTACAGAGGAAGATCTACAAGCAATCAGCAGATTTATGAAAAAATGTTCAACATCACTCGTTATAAGAGAAATGCAAATCAAAACCACCTTAAGATTTCATCTTACCCCAATTAGAATGTCTTTTATCAAGAACACAGGCAACAACAGGTGTTGGCGAGGATGTGGGGAAAAGGGTACACTCATACATTGCTGGTGGGAGTGCAAGTTGGTGCAGCCACTCTGGAAAGCAGTGTGGAGATTCCTTAGAAAACTTGGAATGGATCCACCATTTGACCCTGCTATCCCACTCCTTGGCTTATACCCAAAGGACTTAAAATCAGATTGCCTCAGTGATGCAGCCACATCAATGTTCATAGCTGCTCAATTCACAATAGCTAGATTATGGAATCAACCTAGATGCCCTTCAGTAGATGAATGGATAAAGAAACTGTGGTATATATACACAATGGAATATTACTCAGCCATAAAGAAGAATAAAATTATGGCATTTGTAGGTAAATGGATGATGTTGGAGACTGTTATGCTAAGTGAGATCAGCCAATCCCAAAAATCCAAAAGCCGAATGGTCTCTCTGATAAATGAATGATGATGCATAATGCAGGGAGGAAGGGTGGCAAGAATGGCAGAAGGATAGATATCATAGAGGGAAGGGAGGGGTGGGGGTGGGTGGGGGGTAAAAATAATAACAGAGTGTGTGACAGATACCAGTGCCCTGTGTACATGCATGAACGCACAGATGGTGTGACTCTACTTTGTGTACAGCCAGTGAAACAATAGCCGTACTCCATTTGTGTTCAATGAATCAATAAGTAAATTAAAAAATAAATAAATAAATAAATAAATAAAATTTAAAAAATTAAAAATAGCAACAAAATAAGGATGCTGCTCTCACATCTCCTATTCAACATAGTCCTTGTAACTCTAGCCAGAGCAATCAGGCAAGAGAAGAAAATTAAAGGGATGCAAACAGGAAAAGATGAAGTCAATTTATCTCTGTTTTCTTTTTAAAAAATTTTTACACACTGCATTTTAATTCATTGTACACAAATGGTGTACAACTTTTCATTTCTGTGGTTGTGCACGATGTAGATTCATACCATTAGTGCAATCATACATGTACATAGGGTATGATGTCTGTCTCATTCCACCATCTTTCATCCTCCTGCCCCCTCCTCCATCTCATTTCCCTCTATGTAAACTAAAGTTCCTCCATTCTTCTATCATGTCCCAGCCCTCACCCCCATTATGTATTATCATCTACTTATCAAGGAAAACATTCAACCTTTGGTTTTTTGGGATTGGCTCATTTGACTTAGCATGATATTCTCCAATTCCATCCATTTGTCTGTAAATGCCATACTATTATTCTTTTTTATGGCTGAGTAGTATTCCATTGTGCATATGTACCACAGTTTCTTTATCCATTCATCTGTTGAAGGGCATCTGGGTTGGTTCCACAATCTAGCTATTGTGAATTGAACTGCTATAAACATTGATGTGGCTGCATTGTTTTCTGATGACATGATCCTATGTATGGAAAACCAAAACACTCCACCAGAAGATTTCTGGAACTGCAAAATTCATCAAAGTAGCAGGATAAACAATCAACATACATAAATCAATCACTTTTCTTTACCCAATAGTGAATTTGATGAAAACAAATTAGGAAAACTATCCCCTTTGCAATAGCTTCAAAAAATTAGGAATAAATCTAACCAAAGAGGTAAAGATCTCTACAGTGAAAACTGTAGAACACTGAAGAAAGAAATTGAAGACCTCAGAAGAAGGAAAGACCTCCCAAGTTCTTAGATAGAATTCATACTATCATAATGGTCATGCTATGACTAGTGTTTTATATATTTAATGAAATCTCCATGAAAATATCAATGGCAATTCTTCAAAGATCTTTAAAAAATTGGTTCTAAAGTTCATTTGAAGGAATAAGAGACCCAGAATAACTAAAATGTTCCTGAGCAAAACAAAAACAAACAAACAAAAACAATGCTGGATGCATCACGGTACCTGATCTCAAATTACCATACGGAGGTATAGTAACAAAAACAGCATGATGTTGGCACCAAAAGAGAAATGAAGACCAGTGGAATAGAAGACAGAGACACACATCCACAGGAAAACAGTCATCTGACACTTGACAAAGTTGCTAAAAACATTCATTGAATAAAAGATAACCTTTTAAATGCATTGTGTTTGGAAAAATGTATCCATATATAGAAGAATGAAACTTGATCCCTGTCTTTCACCTTGTACAAAAGTCAACTCAAAGTGGATCAAAGATCTAGGAATTAGAACAGAAACTATGCAACTGTTAGAAGAAACTGTGCAACTACTTGGCCCAATACTTCACCATATTGGCCCATGCATCAATGTACTTAACAAAGACATTTAAATCATGAAAAATAAGACCAAGAATCAAGTGGGTGGCATCAAATTAAAAATATCTACATAGCAAAAGAAATAATAATGTGAAGAGAGAGTTTACAGAAGGAGAGAAGATCTTTGCCACTTGCCCCTCAGGGCATTGATATCCAGAATACATAAAAAACTCAAAAAGCATAACCCTAAACAAAAAGCACAACACCCCTCAAAAAAGGCAAACAGCAAAAAAACCAACAAACTGAGGAATAAATGGGCAAAAGACCTAAAGAGGCTTCCCAAAGGAGGAAACATAAATGGCCAAAAAACATATAAAAATCTGTTCAGCAACTCTAGCAATCAGGGAAATTCAATCTAAAGCTCCATTTCCTCTCACTTCAGTCAGAATAGCAATATCAATAACAAATGCTGGTGAGGATGTGGGGAAGAAAGTATACTCATATTGTTGGGGAGACTGCCGATTAGTATAACCATGTTGGAAAACAGTATTGAGAGTGCTCAAAAAACTAGAAATGGAGCCATCATATGACCTAAGTATCCCATTCCTTGGTATTTATCCAAAAGAACTAAAATCAGTATGGTATAGTGATACAATCTCATCAATATTTATAGCAGCACAATTCACAATAGTCAAGTTACGTACCCAGACCAGGTCCCCATAAGCAATATCTTTTTCTTATTCCCAAACCGCATGTGTGTTACCTTTAAAAAATCCATGAAGATTAAAAATTTTAGACTGTTTCCAATGATTCCCTTGGCCAAAGTATACTTGCTATATTATTTGTATATATTTAAATTAAAAATAGCATGACTCATTATAATGTACAGTATGGAAGTAACACTATCATTTATAATTTTTAACTAAATGAGTATTACTTAAGCAAATATTAATAGGGTCAGTATTTCCTTATCAGGTTCACATAGTTTATTTCTGAACATCTCATTCATTAACTGAAGATTTAACACCACACTGATGCTTTAAAATGTAACAGTGCCTTTGACTCAGATCAAGTTTTACTTGCCAGAGAGAGTAATAAAAGAGGCCTCTGCTCTCATCAATATCTCTGCTAACAATTCCCTTTCTTTTCGTTCTAGCTCCCATTATTTTCACTTTGAGTATGTTTGAGCTCTTTGTTCTTCCAGTGTATCTCTACATGTGTGTGTACATGAGTGTATGTGTGTAGTGGTGTGCATCTATGTGCATGCATGTTTGTGTGTTGAGCAGCATGCAGTAATTGAGAGCATGAACATGAAATATGTTTATTTATTCTTTTGATCCTCATTCTAGTACTTCTAGAGTTTGATGATCAGTAGGTTACTGAAGTCTTCTGGCCTGCCTTCTCACAACTATAAAATGGGGTCAATTATAGTGTTTTGATTATCTTTGGCACATCATTACATAATAGAACTTCAATAACAGGGAGCTAATTTTTTTCTGAACATAAAAATTCTTTTCTTAACTCATCTTTATTATGGATTGTTTGAAAAGGGTCAGAGATATTCCTTAACCACAGAAAATGTCAAATAAGTACTTTTGAACTGAATGCCTGGATCACATTTCTAGAGGAAAAGAAAACCATTAGCAACTAAAAGCATTGATTGTGCAATCACTAATGACTATATATAATACCTGGCACGAAGAGCTCAACTTTTTTGCAACATATTTAAGCCTACAAATTGTTTTCTCTTTCTCCTTGGATGAAATATGTAAAAAATGGAATCATCTCAGCATCCAAATTTCATTTCCCATGGAAATTAATAGAAGGAAGAAATCTTCTCCATTTCAAAAAGAGATTCGTTCTGTAATGATTCACATTAGCAAAGAAAAAAATGAGTTTTGTTTCTTATCAAAAAAAATGTACAAAGATATATGCAAGCCATCCTTTGCTTTTATACATTACTATTAGTGAGGCATAAGGAAAATCAGTCTTATTTCACAAACATACGGGAGAGCTTTCTGAAACAAGATATTTATTTTAGGCTGTCTAATGTGCTGAAGAAGGGGATGAGGCAAGGAGAGTGGCCACCCACAATAGTCTAGCAAACAGGACTCAGCTGCAATTGTAGGGAACAACTTAATGACTAAATTCTACTGTGCTCATTAGTCCATTTCTAAGGGGGGAAATTACATGTTTATGTACCAAATGAAACTGCTTATTGGTCTCAAAAATGATATTTCAAATAGTTATCATAGGTGATACCAGGGACCTCAGAAATGGTAGAGCTACTGTGTTATCAGTGATCTAACTATAGAGCTGAGAGACCATTTGAGGAAAATATGTTCCTATTGAACAACAGTTTGCTAATGTTGATAAATTAAAACTGATGTTACACATACCTATTTTCCAAATAGCAACAGTGGCTGTGTATAAGATTTCTGGATGAAAATATTGTATGGTCACAAGTGTTTCATTGACATACAAAAGCACAGTGTTAATCAGATTTAGAATCCTTTCAAATAGGGACAAATCTGACCATATTACAGAATGTCATTGAGAACCACAATTGGATCCTATAGGAAATCAGAAAAAAAGATATGTAAACCAAAATCATGTTCACAATTTAAATCTTGAAATGACCAGTAGCTATTCATTTATAATACATCCTTACTAAGATTTCAATATGTATGTAATCCTAGTGATGTCAGCTCTTTCATCCTTTATGTTGGTAAGATGTATCTTAGTTTCCTTTACCAGTATTTATCAACTTATTACTTTATTTTTATAGACTGCATTTTGATTCATTGTGCACAAATGGGGTACTACTTTTCATTTCTGTGGTTGTGCACTATGTAGATTCAAACCATTCATGTAATCATACATGTACATAGATTAATGATGTCTGTCTCATTCCACCATCTTCCATACCCCCCCTCATTTCCCTCAATTTATTACATTTTTAAGAATAAAATTATTTTATTTTTATTCATCTCAATTCTTCCCTGCCTTTATCTGCATAATTTTCTTCATTTTGATTAGTTTGGGTTTAATTCACTTTCCATTTTCTAGTGTCTGAAAATGGAAGCTGCAATCACTGTTTTGTGACTATTCATTTATTCCAGTAAAAGCAATTTAGACTGTAAATTTCACTGTAAGTGCTACTTTAACTGCACCACCAAATTTTAAATCCTTTCTATTTATACTTATCCAACAACTTCTTTCTTGATTCACCTTTTATTCCTTCTTTGACTTTTTCTTTATAGCATTGTGTTCTGCAATCCTCAGTACTTAGGGATTTCTCAGACATCACTGTTGTTTTCCATCTCCAAGATTGTCCAACTGTAGTCAGAGAAGATAGTTGTAAAATTTTACTTCTTTTAAATTCATTGAAAATGTTTTTCTGGCCTAGAAGATGACCTATCCACTTAAACATCCTATATGCCCTTAAATAAATGACTATTCTGCTATTTTGAGATGAAATGTTTGATAAATGGTAATAATATCTAGCTGATTAAGACTGCTCAGGTCTTCTATATTCAAACTACAATTTTCCCTATTATTTAGAAAGTATAGAAATCATTAGCTCTAATTATGTACTCAGATTTTTTTCACTTCAAGTCCATTTTTGGTTAGGCAATTGGAAGCTTTGTTATTAAACGCTCCACAATTAGGTTCCCTTGCAAGTGGTTAAGTGCATCTGTCCCCTCCTCATTGCCAACAGACTCATAAGAAGCTTCTGCATTGGATTCTAGGAGAGAATCCAGCTCCATTATGTACTGAAGTTGTGATGAGAAGCAAGTCCATAACTTCTCTTGGCCTCAGATTAGCCATTAGCAAAAGGAGAATAGTGCACTTTATCTCATATTACAGTTTGGGACATAAATTTGATTTTAAAAACATCTGTGACACACCTACCATAGAGTCCAGAAATGCAAAAGGCAACCATTTATGGCAGTCCTTAGAGCAACCACCTCCCTTTGTTAATGAGCTTCATAGCTGCCTTCGTGAAAAGCAGGATTAATTATAGGATTATATAAAATTAATGCCTCGACTCAAAACATAATTTCTTTCCTCTGGCTCCTATCTCCCTAGTCTCCTTTATAAAGTACTTCTTCATCAGGCCACTAAGACTAAGACACAAAAATGTTCTTGCTCTCAGAGAGTAGAGGGAAATTTTCAACTCTGTCTTTTGGGCCACCTGCGCTCCCTGAAACAAATGTTCATCTATCTTTATTCACCTGGTAAACTCCTACTAATCTTTCCAATCCGGCCACATTTAAAGTCCAAGCCGTAGCCAATTCTCCTGGAGTGGATGAGATAATCACTATCTTTTTCTGTGATCCACCCAGCATCCTTTACGCTCATTCATTACCCTTAAGTGTTAACACTAGTCTGTCTGTTTACATGACTCTATCAGATGGCAAACATTTTGATGACAGAAGAGACAGCTTGTTTGTTTCATCTTTGTATCCCTAGCAAGTATCATTTGTTAATTAACTATTGAATGTAAAGTACTTTCATGTCCTTTAATACAGTCACAGTTAGTGGGCATCCGTATGAATCAATCCTTGTTGTTGGCATGAAGATGGAAATAAAAATATAAAATGCACCAAAGGAGAGTAGAAAGCTTTAGACTCCGAATTTCCCAATTATTGCCAGCTGTATAATCTTGGACCCCATTCTTTTCATCTTTAAAATGAAATAATTGTAAAATCCCACCACACAGTACATATTTTAAACACAAGTGAAATTATGACTGTGAATACCTAAAAACTTTATAGTTGTTTTTAAGACATGGCCCTTTGATTTTATGGAATTCCTAAGATTTGTATTGAATTTAGCTGGGGTTTATGATCCATATACACCTGGTAAAATGCAAATGATATCCATAACATGAGAATGAAATGAGACCACTATAAAATGTGTCTGAAGAATGGAGCTATTAGTTTGTTTTCCAAAAAATAAGACAAGAATGATAGTTGTCAGCTGAAGGCATTAGGGGAGCCAACAGGGAGGAGATTTAACCAGAATAGGCAAGACTGAAACCTATGGGGAAAAGGCTAATTGCATACTTGTGAGGCTCCAGGTACTGAAGCACAGGGTGCATTTGCAAGGCATCCAGTAGACAGTTTCAAAAGGTGCCTGCTGGTTCAATTCATATGCAATGATGGGAAATCAAAGACAGCTACAGGTGCAAAATGTCAGCAGCAGTGACAGTTGTCAACATGACAGTTGACAAGTGTCATTGTGTGATCTGAAATGTGGTCAGAGAATGGCTTGAATGAGAGTGTGGAGACCCCAACAGGTGGGGCTGCAGAGTAGCACCAGAGATGGACTCCAGAGCACCACTGGGTTCCTAACAGCAAAAAGTCTCCCACAACCAACCCTATCCTCTGAAGGCAGTTTATGTTTCTTGACTCTATTGAGTCTATATTGTGCAAGTCAACAATTCTTTTCCTCTTTTCTCTAAGGAGTTCTGCAACCTATTCTGAGTAATTTGGATTTGTTGAATAATTTAATCATATATTTGTGTGTGCATTACAAGCCACATTTGCCTTTATAGAACTAGCAGTGTCAATGTGATGTTTTTCATCATCAAATAAAATAAAATGAAATAGGGATTAGAGTCACACACTGCACCCAGGATGTGAGAAAAAAAATTTTGTAAATGATTTTGGTTAAAACTAAATCTCTTAAAAGTCCTTCCCCTGCCACTGATTCAGGGGACAACATCCTTCTCAATACCTTCACTGTTCTCTAAATACAGACTTGAAATTTATCTTTCTCTGTCCATTCTATTGGCATTACATACCAATCCTTTGTGAAGTGAAAGAATCTCTATGCCTACCAAAATTATTCAGAACTCATCAAGTTTTGCTTTAACCCACAGTAATGTTCTTTTCTGCAGAGTCATGGCACTCAACAGCCAACCACCCAGAGACCTGAATGCAATGAATAAATGTGCACTTATTTTTTTGAACATGAAATATTTTATTTATGGCAAAGATACACTGTAAGCTAAGACCCAAAATATATACAGATGCTCAATAACTAAAATGAAAGTCTACTTAATACAATCTCAGACATGAAACATCACCACTTCCTAAGCTACTTGCTCTCAAATTTCTAAAAATGTGCTGCCACCTGAAAAGCCACTGCTATGAAAGACCTCTGTGCTAAGGACAAGGTCACCCAACTGTCAAAGGTGCTTGGTTATCTGTAAAGCAAGTATTATTCAAGTGTATCGACCTAATTACTAATTGGTTGCTGCTATACTGGCCTTTTATAGAAGCATCTTATTCATTCAATCAGCATGATGAACTTTGGTTTCTTCACCAGCAACGTGCCGACACCTATATTCACTGTGTTGTAACAAAGAGCTCATTACTGAGAGACCTTCAATAAATGACAAGACTATAACAAATTCTTTTAATGACTAATCACTGGACTGGACACTGTAAGCACTAATAATATAAAAAGGTCCCTGCTCTTAAGAATATCAAGAGTCCCTAGGCCCATGCGCAATCCTTCATATGATTCAACTTCTTAGTTTTTTCCTATATCAAACAGGAGGGAAAAGTTCAAAAGGAAACGATGACATGTTTTACAAAATGCTTTAAGTTTATAAACACAATATAATCTAGTATGTATCAAAGTTTCAAGCAAATAATTCTGAATTTCAACCGAGAAATCATAATATTCAGAATTAATTAAAAAGGTAAGGAAAGGTTTTAGTCCAAAGTGAAAATGCAGAAAACACCTATTTTGGTGAATCTGTATTGATGCCATATTTCTCTTTGAGAAGTTCCAACTGTTTCTCCTTCTTTTTGGTGTCCATTCTCTGAAATGCCCTGTTAGAACCATAGTATAAAACCACCAGGTATCTCCTACAAACATTGAATCCTGATAGGTGGTCACATGCATTCTTGGCATCAAAGATATCTTCATAGACCACATAGGCTGTTCCTCTAGTTTCAGGTGTATTCCCTACTCTAATCTGACAAATAGGTTCATATTTCCCAAATATACCATACATTTCTTCAGCTGTGACTTTGTATGGCAAATTTCCTGTATATAAAATCCAATTTTCTTTAGGTGGAAGCCATCTTGGCGGGCTGATGAGGTTACCGCAGCAAACACAGAATTCCTGCAGACCCCTCCGGAGCTCGGTCACCTTGGAGCTAAATGTGCACTTTAAAGAGAAAACAATATCCAGAAGAAAAACAGCAAAATAAAGTCCTAATTGTAAATAATTCTAATCATTTATCATGAGATTGTATATTTATCTTCTTGACCTAATCCAATAAAAACTGAATTTAACCAACTCTATTTTTCAAAGAGCCAAGGACATTGGATATAGATATTTGGAAACAGATATTTTTTTGGTGGGGGGGCATTTGCAAATGTTTAATTTTGGGTGACTGATGTAGGGTAAATGCAGGATGGGAGTTTGCAGTGAGGAGCATGTGCTGAGCAGGAAACAGACTGAGGGGGACTTGTTCAGACAGGTACCTTACTAGTGGGGCAAAGCAGATGAGAGATGCCCATAGTGATACACTGTGTGTGTGTGCGTGTTCATGTGTGTGTGTGTGCATGTGTGCATGCGTGTATGTGTATAAATGCAGAGGGAAAAAAGTCTGGAATTAAACACTTACACCTTTGTAGTCCCACCTAGAGCAAAGGAAAGGTAGTACTGTTCAAAGCAAAGAATATCTAACAATACTTGTTTTTGAAAACAGACATATGGATACACAGACAGATATATATACATATATATATAATGCATATATATATACATAATGCATGTACATATGTATATGTATATGCATTAAGTATATTTCTTGCTCAACACAACTCTAATATCTAACAGACTGCTGAACACATAGCAAGAACAATGCTAACAGAATACATAGCACATAGTAACAGCAATGATGCCTAAATTTTTAATGTTGTGAATTCTTCCTTTCACTTGCTAATGCACCTGATGGCCAGGAGTTCAGAAGTTCACAGCCATGCCCATGACTGCAAAAGCTCACCACTTTTTACCTCTCATCATAGGTAGGTTCTTCCTCAGGGTCCTGATCTCTTCATGTGCCAGGAGATACTTCCTTTCAGGCAACATGTTCCTGCAGATACTCATACTCTTCTTCCTGGGTCCTAATACCTTCTTACTGTTTGCCAGAAATATTTGCTTTTCCGAAGACTCTAGTTGTCTCTGAGTCTGTTCCCGAGCAAACTGCTTCTGGCACTCCCTTCGGATCACTTGCTTCCCTTGCTCGCTTCTTGGGCATCTTCTGGCATTTTCTCTGTCATATGCTGGAAGCACTCTCAGGGGATTCATCCTGACTTCCACAGCTGAGACATTCATGGGAATCCTCACTCTGGGATTCTAGGATCTGTCCATTAGAACTCATAAAAGCAGGACGGGTGGCTGTGAGGCCTCAGAGACACAGCCATGGGAAAGGGCTCATTTTTTAATATTAATTCAAAATTGACTAGTCCAGCCTTTTTCTATACAGAGGTGGCTTGAAAGGCTCACTTTCTTCTAGATCCTGATAGTTTTCAAGAATTGCTAAGTATTAGGGATGATCACCTATGCCCAAAGAAATTCTCAAGTGGACATCTCCCTAATTTCTCTCTTGGCACTCAAAACTACTGACTTTGTTCATATTTAAATTATTCATTTTCACAGAAGGAAAATGATTTATGATTCACTAAACTTTTGTGGATAGATGTTATATATTTCAGTCCGTCAAGGAAACAGTAACTGTAAGAACTCACGTATTCACTAACAGGTTCTGTACTAAGGCTTTGGTGTTATTTCATTTTATGTTCCAGCAACATTCGCTCACAAGTCAGTCCCACTCCCCTACATGGTCACACTTCACACACACTAGCATTATGTTTCCACTAGTGACGAGTCCCTCATTTATACATGGTCTTCATACACAGTATTTCCTAAGGTTATAGTTCCCTCTTCTCCTCTCTTTCCCTCATTGCCTACTGCATTCTTTATGTCTCAGTTGAAACATTAGTGCTTCATGTTACATCCACCTACTGTAAGGACACATAGAAACTGAGAGCCTTCCCTTTGTAACTTTTATCATATTTTTCATTACTTTCAATGTCTATCTTCTCTATGTCTATAAGTTTTTAACAGTTGCAAAAATTCAGTTCATCTAGACTTTTTAAAGAAAACAAATTATAGACAAAAGGACACCCACATGAACATTTAATCAAAGCTACAATAGCTAAATAAAATCATAAATGGGTAGAATGACCACATAACTATATGTTTGAATAATGACAATCTACTGAAGAGTATGTTTTTCAAATTGTACTTCTATCTCTGTAAATCCCTGTCAACAGAGATCACAATGAATTGAATGAGTCCCTAATATAGTATTAGGGAAATTTTAGGTTTTCAGAAAGCATATACCACTGGATTGATAGAAAAATCAATACCACCATACTCTAACAGAGAGTCCCTAAGAAAATAGAACAATCCATCTATTCAATTATAAGTAAATACCTCGTTCTCTTAATACCATGAATAAAGCTTTAAAATATCAAGTTGTTGTGGATATTTCCACCCAGCCTGATAGGTACTGGGAATTGTAGGGAAGGTCTAAAGTGGAGAAAATAACTTTGTAATCTATCTGTATCCCAGATGGTAGCATGCAACACCAATTTGTTGCTGGGAAACATACACAGAAATAAATGTACCCACTTTATTAGAAATACTGTGTGGGATTTAAATTTTCCTAAGTGGTAATAACCCCTTTGAAAAGGCAAACTGTTACCAATTTCTTCTGACCACATTCTGCTCTTTGGCTTCAACCACATGCAGGTTTTATTCTTATGTTGGGTAAAGATTCTTCTTGATGTTCCCTTTAGGTTTTTTTCCATTATGTGAGTATGTGAGTGTTTTGATATAAGAAATTTTGATTGCTGCTCTAATAAGAGGATATAATGTATTTATTTATTACAATAATAAACATGGCTATAAAACAGACCATAAAAAAATAGATGACATGAAAATTCCTGTAACTAATGTGTCAGCGTAATTGAGAAATAAATTAAATGATCCATCTGCTTCTAACCATCGATTCCACTATTTTCTTCAGTATTTGAGTATTTAAAATGAAGTCAGCATTATTTATACTAATTAGTCACTAGCAAAACTGCTACATTTACATTGATTGCCTCTGTAATATAATTTTACCAATCCCTAACATATTGTTGCTTTTTCTCACACACTCAAATCTAATGAGCATATGAACTCCTGTCATATTGATACCACTTTCACTTTAATTTATAATATTAAATTTATTTATAGGCTCTTGTGTGACAACTGCAAAAATAATATTATCAATTTCTCTAGAAATTATTTAAAAGGAGATGAACAAATAAATAGATGTGCTTCATGGGTGTTAATTATAAGATGTAATTTTTCTGCTGATTTGCTTTGAACAGAAATAGCCAAAAATCATAGGAATGAATTAATTATAGTTATATAGGTCCCCTTATATTTTTAAGTGACTACTCAATGAGAATGAGACAGTGTATCATACTAGGGAACACAGCAATGATTTATTTTAATTCTTTCAGCTATGCATATTGATATATTTTAATAATTATTATTATTTTTATTTAAACCCTTCCCTATTGCTAAAACCAGTTTTTCCTTGACCCCCAGACCTGTTCACGGCTCAGCCCAGCAAATTAATTCTAACACTTTGCAGAGGTGATGATGGCACTGAGCTGCATCTGGAAATACCTTTCCCCCGCCCCAAATGTCTCATTCATTATATAAATAATGCATATCCAGTGCAATAATAGTAGAAAGTACAGGTTAGGAAAAAAAATAGAAATTACCAGATACCCCTAACAGATTTTTGTGTACTGTTCCTACTTTTTATTGTTGCTGCATGTAACAAACCACTGCAAAATATGGTAATTTAAAACAGTCACAACATTTATGTTGCTCAACAAGCTGCAGTTTGGGTTAAACTGGTTGTTAAGCTAATCTTTAAAAATTGAGTCATGAGTATTTTATCTGATAAAATCTTTCATTTAAGTTCAAAAAAAGGAAAATTTTTTTTACTTCTCAGAGAATATCACTTTCCAAGTCCACATCTTCCTTCCTTTGGGAACTTCTTCCAACACATGGTTCCTATTTTCTTTACCTGTCGTGCTGTCTGACATCTGGACCAAAACTGAATTAGTTGCCTGTACTCTCAAATTAATTTCTTTATTCCTTTTTTAAAATTTTGATTAGTACTTCCAATAACTCCCTACTTAGTTTTTCTTTCTCTAAGTTCCAGACCCAAGTAACAGTGAAAATAAGGGGATTTTCTACGTTCCAAGACTTTGATGACCATCTAGACTGCGTTTTACTAATATAGGCCTTTGTTACTCTTCCCCTGAGGTACTGAAATCACCTCATAGACACCCTATTCCTGAGGACAACTCACTTCTCCGTGTGTGTGTGTGTGTGTGCGCGCGCACGCACGCACACCTGTGTGTCAGGGGAGGCAGGAAGTTTGGATCGAAGAAACTAAGGCTTTAGGGCCTAGTTTCTCATTTAGTGCCTATTTTTGTCATCATATTTTCACTATTTGGAGGATATGGGGAAGTAATTAATCTTACTCTCCCTGAGTCTCAGTTTCTTACCAATAGAAGCACAATCAAAGGACCATAAGTGATATCCATTGAGTTCCCAGCATTCTACACCTTGCTCCAAGTTTAATTTTCATAAAACATGGCTTTGAGCACACCACTCTCTGAGGCAAACAGCTTTTATGCCTCTTCATTGCCCTCAAAATAAAGAACAAAGTTCTTAATTTTTACATTCTGGGCATTTTGCCCTACGTTTTATGTCTAATGTCTGTTCCTACCAATTTTCTTGGTGGATATGCCATATTGCAGATGCCTTCACTGTTATATTCCATTCATTCCTCGTATATTTATGACCTTGACTTTAAACCTATATCTATCTGTCCTGGACAGACTTAAGTCCTAGAGGCTGTGATTGCAATCTGGACCCTGGGGTTAAACTATAGGTCTTCATATCCTGATTCTGTTATACTTGCCAGATGTGCAACCTTGGCTAACTTGTGTGACCTCTGTGACTTTGTTTATCCCTTCATAAAATGAGATGATAATACCTACATCACAAGATTATAAAGTTTTAACAATTTGTTAAATGAAGAATCAGTTAATAGTTATTTAAGTAATTAGAAAAAGTATGTAACAACATAGTATTTTTAACTATCAGCTATTATTGTGTAGTTATAGCTATTAATATCCTTCAAACATCAACTAAACTCCCTTCTTCAGGAGGCCTTTCCTAGGGACCTCACCAGATATGAAATTCTTCTATTCTGAACTCATCCTTCATCTGTATGAAGTTCTTGATATTTAGTTTGTATAACATATCATAATTAAATGCATGCATAACCCCTATTAAAACATCTACTTCTTACAAAGACAAATATCTTTTTAATCTTTCATTTAATGCACTAGCAAACATCAAGTAGAAGTTAGGAAAATGTACAACAAATTAATTGGATTCATCCCCTCTCCCAGCAACATATACACAGAAAAGAACACATTTAATTGATGCCATTTAAAATGTTTTAACTGATCTTGTAAGGGCTATAGCAAACTCCAATTTCAAAGTTCTGGTATAAAACACATAGTACACAGAAACTGTTGAAGTTAAATAAATTTAATCTAATTGATCCTCCTCTGTTGGAGGTCAAAATCAATTCTACCAAGGAGTTTCATTTGTAGCACCTGAAAAATAAACCATGCACAAAAATAAATTTCTAGGCTAACAGTTCTGATTCTGTGCCATGTTGAGCAACATATGGTAGCTCTCAGAAGTTCAAACTCTTACCAAAATGAAAAGCATTATGTTCATCCAAACATTTATCTCTGCTCATTTATTTATCTGCTTACAAATTTAAAAAAAAAAAAAAAAAAGCTTGCTCAGGAAACAAGGCTATGTGCCCTGGAAAGGATTTCTCTCCAATAACTGATGCTGGGAAAAATTAAAATTCATCTGCAGAAGAATGAAGTTGGACCTTTACCCTATACTACATAGAAAAAATAACTCAGAATGAATAAAGTTCTAAAATATAGAAATATAGAAGCAAACAGAGGGGAAATGCTTCAGAAAACTGGACTTAGCAATGATTTATTTCTGGAAAATGTATCAAAAGCATAATCAACAAAAACAAACCAGACACAGGAAGTATATAAATGAAAAAAAAAAAGAAAGTTCTGCTTGAGAAAGAAAACCAATAGAGTTAAAGGCGACCTCAGAATGAAAAAAAAATATTTTTTAATCATATGTTTGATAAGGGGTTAATATCCAAAATATATATAGAATCCCTATAATTGAACAGCAAAATGTCCAGTTAACAATGAACAAAGGAATTAGATACTTTTCTAAAGAAGATGCACAAATGTTAGAGCCACTATGGAAGAAAAAAATGGAGGTTTCTCAAAACACTAAAATAGAATTACATCTAATCAGGCAAATCCATGTATGGGTTTATACCCAAACTCATTCAAAGAAGCAAGTTGAGAGGTATTTGTACACTGTGTCCATTGCAGCTTCATTCAAAATAGACAGCGTGTGGAAGCAAAGCAAGCACTTGTGGGTGGATAAAGGGAAGGTGGTATCTACACACAGTAGAATATCAACCTTTAAAAGAAGGAACCTTGTCATCCTTGACATGAATGAAATTGTGTTTTTAAAAGTGGAATAAAGCCAGACATAAAAAGAAAAAGCTATATCTTTTTTTTTCTTTCCACTCACAGGGTGTATCTAAAGTAGTCAAACTAACAAACTAACAGAAACAGCAATTGGAATGGTGGATGTCAGGGGCCTGGGGCAGGGGAAGGGAAGTGTTGGTGTTCAATGGCACCAAGTATCAGTTTTATAAGACAACAATATTTTAGAGATGCTTTGCACAGCAACATGAATGTACATAACACCAGCAAATATATGGACCCTTAAAATTTACATAGAAAATTTTATATTACATGTTTTCATCATAAGTAAAAAAATACAGTTGTGCATAGTACACAAAAATTAATCACCATTTTAGAAGAAATTACATGCAGCAGTTTCTGCTGTTTAATTGAAAAGGTGTTCTACATTCATTCAATCAAAAACTCAGAACTCTAAGTATAAACTTTGAGACCAGACCTGTCAGTAATTCAAAGAAAAATCTAGGTTAATGTTTCTATAACATGAATGAAGATGAGTCAGACTTTCTTCTCCTTCCTCACATTTCTCTTTGCCTTTGTTTATTTCTGAACACATTTACCTCCTAGAGACGTAAATTATTTAGATCACTTGATTGGGTAATCAAACTTTAGGTTGGGTGCATGCCTATCACATACCTGGTAGTGTATGAAACCCAGGAACATTCCAGGACATTCCTTCTGAGACTGGGCAGACCAGTCCTCAAGTTTCAGGAGCGACTGAGTGCTACATGGGGTCAGGAGCTATTTCTAATCCTGTACTAGCTCTGGAAGGGCATCAGAAGAAACCAGTGTTCTCCTTGTAAACTCTGGATCTAGGAAATGACTGATCAGTAAAGATGTTTTTCATTGGTTTAGAGCAAATAAAAACAGCTTTTGCTCTAGGCAAAAGGTTACCTTAACTTGTAGGCAAAGAATAGTGTTTCCTATACCTCTTGTGCTAATCAGATGCATAACTTGATATATCCTTTTCTCTTAGGATCAGTTATTTTGTGTGTGTGTGTTTTTCCCTTAAGTCATATTACCTATGTTTAACCAAAAAGACACTTATAAAATCTAATTCATATTTGCTATGTATTTGGTAAATGTAGGGTTCTATGCTAGAATTCAAGGGGTTCAAAGATGACCAAGGTACAATTGCTCCATTATGGATCTTAGCTGACTGGAAAAAAGACATCCTCCATGCCACTGGATTTAGACTGAGAAGACAAAAATGAAGAGCTGCCAGCAAGATCTTGCTGCCTGGTAGACCCTGAGGCTCGAATTCAAGTGAGAGGAGAGTGAGATTGGAGTCTGCTAATATAGAAAAGCACTGTATTCTAAGTACCAACAAATTTAAGACTTAGATCCTGCCCCTCAAGGCACCGAGTTCTGAACTTTTCCTAGTTTGGATAAGTAAAATTTCTTCTAATTTAAATGGTCAAACCACAACTGTGAACAAATCCAGAGAGCCTCAGGAGCCTTGGGTGTTTCAGGAACAGTCAAGGAAAACAAGTGAAAATTGTTTTGGAAGGAAAAAAAAGATAGAAGAAAAATGCTGAGCACTATGAAGTACGAGTCAACAACCAGCACATTCAGGGATTGACATTTTCCTCTACCATCAGCACACATCATCTATTTCCATGAAAACCAATCCAAAAGGAAGTAGCAAGTGGAGACACATTGATGAAATGTCATTTTCCCTTTCTGCTTGATTTCCTCTCACTCTGCTCAGGTGGCCTCCCCCATGGTGTCATATGTGGGTTAATTGACACAGATGCTCTTCATTAAGCACAGCTTAGGTTGAATCAGAGGTGTGGCTATAAGCCATCCTGAGATGAAAGGTGACAACAATGATTATGATGGCAGCAATGGAGATGTTAACAATGGTCACATCTATGATTTATTCATATGAATAATATTGTGCTAAGGATATTATGGATGTAATTGCTTTATGCCATAATTTCTACCCTATTGGAGGTTGCTGAAGTTCTGAAAATGCAAGTTATTTGCTTATGAAATTATAACCTTTAAGTGATAGAGCCAAAAATCCAAAAAAGCCTCAACCTCAGCTTTATTGGCATTTTGGGACAGATCACTCTTTGACTATACTATCCTTCACATTGTAAAATATCAGCAGTATCCCTGACCTTCACCACCCTCTTGATTCCAGTAGAAACTCCCTGCAGGTGTGACAACCAAAGATGTCTCCATCCCTGAGATGCGAAATCCACAACATGTCTGAACCCTTGTAAAAATAAGTTACTTGTTTTATCCTGTTTTATATTGCTTTATTAAAATGTCTGAAACTAGGTTATAACAGAAATTTATTGGCTTATAGGTTTTTTTTTGTTGTTCTTGTTGTTTTGTTTTGTTCTTATGGTAGGGGATTGAACCCAGGGGTGCTGAACCACTGAACCACATCTCTAGCCCTTTTTATTTTTCATTTTGAGATAGGGTCACCCTAAGTTGCCTAGGTCCTTGCTAAATTGCTGAGGCTGGCTTTGAACTCACAGTCCTGCATCTGCCTCAACCTCCTGAGCAGTTACCATTATAGGCATGTGCCCCTGTGCCTGGTTGGCTCACAGTTCTTGAATCTGGGAATCCTTAGGTCAAGGTACCAGAATGTTCAGTGTTTGGTTAGGCCATTCTCTTCTTCCAAGATGGTACCTTGCTTGCTGCATTTTCCAGAGAGGAAAAGGGTTGGATCTACACATTGCAGAAGGGCCAAGAGAGGTAAGAGGGGTCTGAACTTGCTCTTTAGTTGTTGTTTGTTTCTGTAGTGCTGTGGATTGAACTCAAGAGCACTCTACCACTGAGCTACACCCCCAGCCCATTTTATCTTTTGTTTTGAGACAGAGTTTTGCTAAGGTGCCCAGGCTGGTCTAGAACTTGTTCTCCTCTTGTGTCAGCCTTCTGAGTCACTGGAATGACTGGCATGTGCCACCATGTCCAGACAAACTTGCTCTTTTATAAGAGCATTAATATCATCCATGAGTGTTAAACAGCCATGGCTTAATTACTTCTCAAGGTTCCCATCTCTTAATGCTGCTACAATGATAAATAAGTATGAACATGAGTTTTGGAGGGAAACAGACACTTAAACCATAGTATTACAGATAGCACAGAGATGAACTTTCTACCTGTGAGTGGAATTATCAGATAACATGCTGCTCTGAAATATGCCATAACATTATTGATTAAAAGCATAACTCTTACTGGTGAAAATAAAAAGCAAAGGTCAGACATAGTAAACTCCCTGGAAATTGGACTAGATCAAGTTAAGGACCTTGTCATCCTAGATTGGGCTATAAATTGAAGTCTCTTCCTTAACAGAAGTTTAGGTGGGAGCCCAATTGAAAACCAGCAGATGAGGTGAGCACAAAAGGGCTTGGCAGACCCCTGGCCTGACGCCCAGTTCTCATACCACATCATTCTAGGAAACTGGACAGCAGAGCCAGCGAGCACATTTAGGGAGTGAAGTGAACCCGCTTTCCTTGAAGCCAGTTAGCATGTGGATACTTGGGTCTCATTTAATGCAAAACACTTGCAAAATACACAGCATGCATTAAGCCCTTCAGGTAGTTGTTTTTATTCCTATTTTGGCAAGTATATACTTGAGTTATGGAGAAGTTAATGATCTCCATCTCCCCCCAGATTGTCAAACTAGTAAGTGGAGGAATAGACTGTGGAACTTTACAACATCTGAATTCAGGCCCTTGTAATCAATCCCTCTCACAATACATGAGAAAGAAGAGGATGGGTGGGAGCTCTCAAAACTACCAATTGAATTCTTTTCATGAACAGATAATAATGTCAGAAGGTTCTTATTGTGTTAAAAATGTATGTAAACTCATTTAATTTTTCCTTAGAAAATATGTATCAGTTTGAAATGAGCTAACAGATCCTCTTCTCCAAAGGAAACAAGAAAACCTCTTTGTATCAGTCAGCCTCCAGTTCTTCAGTTCCAGAAGTATCCTAAAGGGTCTAAACAGATGTAAATATCTGAACATATCCTCATAGCAATCATTAAACCACCATCAAATGATGAATAAGAAAACTAAGAATTGGAAGTCAGGAGGAGGATTCTGGGAAAATGGTTGAGTAGGAAGTACAAGGAATCTCATCCCCGAGGTGGCAAGGATACTTGCAGAACCTACCTGATGTAACTATGAGAATCTGGAATGTCTGGAAGGTTTTTGAATTCCAAGCGAAGGCCAGACCAGTGAATTGGTTACGGTTGGTCAATTCCAGCAGTAGCTCCCTATTCCCCATCTGTGGCATGCTATGTAGTTGTGTTGATGGAACAACTTCTGTGCATCTTGAAGAAGTTGTTGAGGGATGCCGTATAAACACCTTTTCCCTACATAGTTGGGTCCTGTGTTCTGATCTCTGATGTTTTTTTTCTGTGAGGTACAGAAGTGGGAAGCTATGACTGTGCACTCTCCTGCCAAAGTGCAGGGTATTCCAAGAACCATCACCTTTCTTTTCCACTTTAATTTTTATCTTTTCTTCTTTTTGGATCCAGACAGTAATGGCTAGGACATTCAAAAGCAACTGCAAATATACAATGAGTTTTTAAAAGTAACTGTGCATGTCTAGGAAAATCTCAGAGAACACCTAAAGAGACTTTAAGTTCACACCTCAAGCTAATCCTTAGCACGGAGACAGCCTGTCAAAAACAAAATAAAGCACAGCAAACCTTGGAAAAGAGGAGAACCTGATTCCCAGAGTTACTACCTTATTAGATCCAAATATCTAATTTTCAACAATGGCACAAGGCTGAGAGTGAAATTGAAAAGGGTGTTCCATGCCAAGAGGAGGGGGGAAATAAAGCAACCGAAACTGTCCCTGGTAGATATACCTAAAGAATTTTGAACACCGTCTTAAAGATGCTTGGAGGATTAATGAAGATGTGGAAAAGTAAAGAATGTATGAAAAAAATGTATTATCAAAAAAGTGATATAAACAAAAAAATTGAGTTGAAAAAAATTCAATAACTCTAATTTGAAGATTCATTAAAGTTTTTCACAACTTACTTGAGCAGGCAGAAGAAAGAACAGACAAAACTAAAGAAAGTACAGTTGAAATTACTGAGGAAAAGAGAAAAAAAAAGATTAAACACATTAAGCCCCAAGTTTCTAATTCTATGACTATTTGAATGAAATTTACACAGGTGCATTAAAATAGGTTGGAAATCATAATTTAGAGCATATAACTATCTATCTATATACATATATATATATACACATATATACATATATTCATGCTTTTCATAATTTTCTAAGTTAGCAACCACTAAAAAGTCTACAAAGATCTTACTCCTAAAAATAAAACTGCATTTTCATTTCAGTGTGGATTGCTACCACAGAAATAAACATAAATGGGAAGGAAATATACTCAGACTACACATCCCTCAAATTGATCTGAAAAGTTGAAAAAAGTTAATGTGTCATCCTTATTATTGTGGCATGATTGGGAATGCCATGTCAAAGGTCTGAGCTGGCTTAGGAGACCTGCATTTAAGAATACTGACCTTAAGACATAAGCAAAATAACAGATTTCAATCCTTACTCTACGCTTAATTTCCAGAACTTCCAAAATACAGCAATCCATGTTAGATGTTTTTTTAGGAAACCATTTACATTTCATTTTTACTAATGGCCTTTTATACTTACATAAAATATCTGAACTAATCCCATCAGACTCTATCCTTTTATGTAATTGCTTTTTTCCTGCTCTAGATTTTTAATACTGCATTAGTTGGGCCAAATATCTAGCACTTTCGGAACCTTGGAACTTGCAAAGGACCCTTAGGTAAGGAAGGAACCTTACAAGGAGTTGAGGAGAGAGTGTAAAGATCTGATGATCCCTAGAAGCTCATCATAACTTTTCATGGAATGCCGGTGTATCCGCTATGACTCTAGAACACAAAGAGCTTCAAAACCACTGTCCAGTTTCAGTCAAGAACTCACTGAGTTACTTTAACAAGTCACTTGACTACAACGTCAAATGGAATGCAAAATCTGAATGACACACCTTGATAGTTATGACTACCACATGAAACAAAATGTAATGTAAAGTCATACAGCTATTTCTCCATTCCTTGTTTTCCTCAAAAGAAAGTTTAAAAAGTTCATGGTTTCACAAAAGGTCATTTTGACCATAGTCTATTGTACTGGTGTTATTTAGAAGTTCTACTTTGACACTTTAACTGTTTATGCTCTACTCATCTTTGAGTATTCTGTTCTCATTGTTTGCTGTAAATTGTTATCTTTACTGTGTTTCAAAGCAAAAAAAAATGTTAGATATAAGTGGAAATACTTAATATTGCATTTATGCTGATTGAAGTGTGATTATCCAAGTGACAAGCAATCACTTCCAGACAGCTTAAGGAAGGACAGCAGAGGCAGGCCCGTGGCACACGCCTGTAATACCAATGACTTGGGAGACTGAGGCAGGAGGATTGCAAGTTGAAAGCCAGCCTCAGCAATTTAGCAAGGTCCTAAGCAGCTTAGCAAGACTCTATCTCAAAAGAAAAAATGAAAAAGGGCTGGGGATGTGACTTAGTTATTAAGTGCCCCTGGGTTCAATCCCTCATACCAAAAACAGAAAAGGAGGTGGAGATTTTTCTTAAATAAAAAAAGTTCTTCTGAGTGGAAAGAGAGGGACGCGTGCTTGCTCTTGGGATATCTTCCAGTTTCAAAATGTTTCTGCCTAAGAAAGTAATTCAAATATTGTTACTCTGTCCCACAAATAAACTCTCTTGGAAGGATGACAGGAGCCAAGGACACAACAGCCGTCATTGCCAGTCACCACTTTGCTGTTGTGTCCACAGTGATAGTTCTTGTGCAATACACACACATCAAAGCACTAGTTAGCTTTCAGAGCACTTACAGATAACACTTACGGAACATCTAATAAGAATTGTGTTGGCCACAGCCCTCCTTCCATGGTGAGTACTCCATAGAAACTTCATAATCTGAAATCACTTAGGAAGAAACTTTAAAGTTATGCACCCAGGAGAGCTTCTACTCATGACCCAGCAACCTGCATCTTCCAAAATCTAGGCAACAGTGTTGTAGTGAAGGTGAAGGTGCTTTCAAAGAAATAAAGGAGAGGCCCCCTGGTTAGACAGGCCTTTCTCCCCCTTGGCTGCAACATAAAGTGCAGAGCCTTGTCCTCACCATGGATCAAGATATTAGGACTCCTCTTTGAGAAATGCTCTGAACTTGGGGAAGTTACTTTCCCCAACGATTAGTTCAGGAGGTGCTTCATATATGGCCAAAACATGCATCCTAATTTAACAGAAGTCTAGAAGATCAAGTTAGACTAGACAGAAAGAAATTCAATGCTATCCAGCCCAGCCTCCATTTAAGCTTTAATCCTTTATACACGCCCATACAATCTAGTCATTTGAGCAATGCTAGAATATGTGCCATGATAGGGAGGTCACTATTTTCATATTGTTGGGCAGCTCTAATCATTATTTATTTATGAATTTAACCTTGATTAAAAGATTATTTTTGACAGCCACCCTGCTAGTCACTTTACCAAATACTCAAGGACACACATCCAGATAGCCCATGTACTCACAGGAGATTATTTTGAATCAGTAATTATAATAGCACATTCCTTCTCATTTTGTACTGAATTCTCTGCCTAAAGCACACTCACTATCTTTAATACTTCCACCAAAAAGACAAACACTACCAAAAGAAAGGCACCAAGACTTCTAGGAAATTCTCCAACATGCTCAGAGTTTTCTGGTGATTGTCATTTTTCTCTTCTTTTAACTTGGTCACATTTTCCCCTTTCATGGCCAGGGTTCTTCCCTTTCTCTATTCCATGCACTAAATAGCACTCAAGTTTCTCATGCTTTTCCTTCTTGTAACATAACTTACATGACTTTGTAAATGACTGTTGTCTCATGAAGAAGTTTTGATATGGCATATAAATAAATCAGTAAATTTTCAACCATTCTATCAAGAAGTTATAAGTAAAAGGGCATCATTTTTATCTCCCTAAGACTTACCTCATTATCAATCTTTACTCTTGGGATGGGCTTCCACATGTGTGTGGAGATTAGACATCCTTTGCAAGATTAGCTATGTACATTTGCAACCCACTCAGAGACAATGTCCCTGATTATCCAATCCAGAATGGCTTCTCTGATGGACCTTTCTCACATGGTTATGCTTGTGTATTTTACAGAGTATTTTCCACTCTCAAATTGATTTATTAATCTATTTCTTTTCTTGTTTATGTCTTTATTCCCCCATTACATACCTGCCCCCACCTCTAACTCAAATGCAAGTTCTTTAAGAATAGGGACCTAGTTGGTAGTATTTATTACTGTATCTCTCACTGGCATAAAATCAATAGGAAGAAAATTACACACACACATACACTCACACACACATAAATGAACTATTGAGCCTGAAGAAAGATATTTTTTCACACTGGCTTATCCCATAAAGATCTGTCAATCATTATAAGCAAAGTGTTCGTTTCTAAAATTTTACCTTAACTTGATGTATTGAATATTTTCTGATTTCTACTCAACAGTAAAAAAAAAAAAAGCATATTTCGTTTTCGATTAATCAATAAGTAATCATATAAAGTCACAGAATCAAACAATTTGGTATTTTAAAACTCACCTTTAGTAATTCTACACACTATTTCTGTCTTGGTTAATTATATAGTGGACACATGAGACTGGGACAAGGGTTGGCCAAGGATATTTGAGCTACATGTAATCTTTTTCTTGCCATTTCAGACTTCAAAATAAATTCTAAATTTTACTGCTAATAGTTCTTTAAGTTATATTTTAACACTTAAAAAAATCACTAATCATTTGGTTTGATGGAACATTTTATATAAATAATTTTGTAATCAGATAAGATACATTATTTTATTCTAACAAATTATAGAAAAAGTCTTGCTTTTATCCAATTACAAAATAATATTGTCAAAGTAAAAAACAACTGTTTCTATCATCTATCAGCTATTCAAAATGGAAGTGTGCAAAAGAGGATTTTATATATAACATAGCAATATTTTACAAACATATGAAGAGATTTGCATTTTGTCAAGGAAAGTGTGACATGATCATGTCAAAATATACTGCTTCTCCATAGCACAGCATCCTACTCTGGTCATAATACACAAGATACTATCAATGACTTGAGGTTGCACGGAAGATTAGAGTCCCTTTCACTGAAAATATATTTTAAAGTAAATAAGTAATGTACATTAGTTGGGGCCTCTTGTTATCTCAGGGGCATCATTCATTTGTCAGGAAAGAATCTGGTTTTGATGGGATTCTCATTTCAACTCATTGCTCCCTTTGGACCACATCACTGCTACTTAGTGAAGTGGTAATGCTGTTGCTGTTGGTAGCTTATCTTTGCTACAAGTTTCTATGGATTCAATAAAATATTTAAATTATTGGATTAAAAATTTATAGCAGAAAAGTAGGTATATGCATACCCTCTTCTATGAGCAACTTCAGCTAGGAGAGATTAGGAAATTTACCCAAAGCAAAATAGCAAGAGGGAGAGAGAGCCAAATTGGAACCTCCTATACAAGGGATACAAGAATTTGAAAAATGGTATGGTGGATGTCCATGAGGGAAGGAAGTTGGCAGGAGAAGCTACAGACCTGGGAAATTAAATAGGGTTCCACCTAACTTTGGCAAACATGGCGAAGACACACTGTGGCTTCCAAAAAGCAAAGTTTAGGTGCAATTAAATTTCATCCATTGATTTGTGCACTTACACATTTATTCCTCAAATATTTGAATTCCTAGTAAATATTAGGCACTTGGGTCATAGAACTGAGGATGGCATGCTGCCTCTGCCCTGGGGGTGCATGTTTCACCTCAGTAGGGGCAGCAGTCAAGAGAGCAGGCCCAGACAAACACAGAGCTCGTGCACACATGCCTCCAAATGGCATTATAACATCTCTTCTGGGTATTAAAGGTCAGTTCAATAAAGTTCAATATTGGAAAATCTCTTACTGTTAAGTCAAAACTCTTGAAAATCTCACTTTTCCACACATTATTGTAGCCAACTGAATCCCTTAACCATAGGTCCTCATGATCTTTCCTGATAAGTTAAAATAATGTTTTCAGGATTGATTGGTCTTTCTCAAAGTCTTCCCTCAATGTTGAAAGAATTGCGACATTAATTAAAAGCAGGAAATCTGTGGAAAACACTTTGTTCCCTTTTACCAACTTACCAGCTGTTAAAAGGATTTTTAAATATTCAGTGAGAAATAAAAACCAATCATTACCAGGTTTGATTTTTAAAACCATAATAGAGGAAGAACTTGTTTATTCAATTTTATATGTAATATCCTTAAAGTTTATCGGGCTAACCAAAGTTTTTTGCAATGTGTTGCCTCTATGCTAAATATGAACCTGTGAAACCAATTTCATTATAAATCATGGCCCCCAACTTCTCTTCTTTCCCATAAGGAGAGAAATAAACAGGAACACGTGAGTTTGCTGGGGAGTTCAGAAAGTAGGTGTTGATCCTCACAAAGATTTTCCTGAGGAAAAGGCCAAGAATGTGACAATAAGGTAAACTGCTTCAGTTAGGACAAGAAATAGAGTAGAAGCCTTAACTTGATGCACAATCAAGATAATACACATATAAATGCAAGTTGACCAATGCTTTGGTTGCCTTTTTTACTTTCTGAAAATAAACCAACTGCCTTAAAGAAGCAAAGGGGTGAAGTTGGCCTCTCACACACTAGTTTCTTACCTTCCCAAGTCTAGCCACAAAATCAGCTATCTATTTTCATCTGGGTCTATCCCTCTTCTCAACCATTTAGACATTTATTATATTCTTAATAACCTTGAATGATTCCATGAGAAACAGAAACACTAACAAACATACTTGCACAAATTAAATGGAACCTGTTTTTTGACATGCAAATGTGTTTTCCTTTTGCCCCACTAGGTCCTATGTTTCATTATGATTAAAAATGTCAAACAATATTTTGCCTGCTGGGAGTCTAGGTTTTATTCCCATTTTTCAATCTTGCTTAAAACCCCTTCTTGCATAATTTATGATGAACAGCAGCCCTTGGTGGTTGTTTTTCTTAAATTACAAAGTATAAACCCCATGGTGGCATTTTGCTAAATGGGTTTTCACATCTTGGCTTTTAAACACTTGTATTAGAAAAGCACACAATAAGAAACTCTGTTTGGATGATTATTCTCTTGTGTGCAACCTTCAGCAGTGAGAATAACCTGGCCTTATTAATGAAGCTAGCGAAGTGGGTCTTCTATCCACTCAGTCCATGATCTTTCCTTTTATCTTGGGTGACGTAGTCCTTGAACCACTTGATTACTTGATTAGTCAAATATTCTCTCTTTGTTTCTCTCTCGTCACCTACAGCCCTCCACTGCCTCTTACTGAGAAATCCAGTGGTTAGGGTTCTATGAAAGAAACTCACCATCTGAAAGCTTGGACAGTCTGTTGAATTCTCCTTCCTTCTTCCTCATCTTACCCTCTGTGGTTTTGTGCATGAACTTGCCATGTATACTTGCTGTGTGCTAAGGCTGCAGGAAAAAGTAATTCCCTTTGTAATAGAAAATATCTGAAGAACACCTATGGAACAAATTGAACAATATATTTGGGGATATTAAGAAGAGAAGGGACCTGGAGTTTCACAAGTGGGTTTTCGAATAGTTGTGTTTTGTTCAAAAGTCTTTCAGAAAATTCATTGCCACTGTATAAATTTTGTTGTCAGAATGGACAGAGTGGTTGTGAGGAGTAAATAAGATAATATATGTTTGGAGCAAGTCTTGGCCCATAGCCAATATTCAGTAAATGTCTGGTATTAACTTTCCCCATATGTGAGAGTCACCATAAACCCATCAAGGGAGGTTAGAATATAATTTCATGAAGAGGAAGCCTGATCATATGAGAAAATTTGTACAAAAAAGAAGATTGAGATTTTACACTATACATATTATTGACAGATGGGAGACACTATTTAATACCCACTAGAATGGTTATAATCAAAATCACAAAACAAGTGTTGGTGAATATGTGATGAAATTGAAATCTAGCTACATTGCCAGTAGAACTTATAAAATGGTATGACCTCTGAAGAAAATACTTTAGCAGTTCTTCAAGTGTTAACTACATAGTTACTGTGTGACCAGCAATTCCACTTGTAGGTATGTACTCAAGAGAACTGAAAACATATGTCCACAGAAAAATAAATAAACAGGAATATTCATAACAGCATTATTTACAATAACCAAAAACTAAAGATAAGCTATTTAGTTCATCAACTGATGAGCAGATAAACCAAACATGGTATGACCACATGATGGAATATTATTTGGCCATTTAAAATGAATGAAATACAGTAGTTCACTGTTATCCACAGGGGATATATCCTAAAGCGCCCTATAGGTGCCTGAAACCTCAGATACTACGGATTCCTCTATATACCATCTTTTCTTCCCACATATATACCTATGACAGTGTTCTGGACCTATCCACATGAATTATCTGCAGAGGGGATTGTGAAATCTCATAAAGAAGGTGAACTGCCTTACGAATACCCTGATGTTTACATGTCAGCTTCAAGGTTTGCCCAGTTGGACATGGTGGAAGGTGCAGAAATAGCCAGAGCTGTGCTACAGAATTTGAAAAGGTGTGGAGCTGCTGAATTTGAACCAGGGTTTTGGGTCAATGAAGAATGGAAATGTGGAATAAGCTAATATGTCAGATGCTGAACCAGCAGCTTGACCACAGACTGAAGGACAGTCAAATCACAATAGTTCTAAAATTATCACTGAACATCTGTTGGACTTTGTATCCACATTTGCACAGAGAGAAATCAGCCTCAGCATTAGCAACCTAAGACACATAAGCCTATGACTAATAAATCACAAATGCTTGCTGCAGTCAGATATCAATGACTAAAGTCTGGAAGAGAGAAAAATAGTGAGCAAATACAAGGTCAGTCATTTATTACTGGTGAGATATTCTACTTAATTAAAGGCATAAATGGCCATTATCAAATTAAAAAGAGTTTTGTGTTTCTTTATTTATTAATTTTATCCATTTGATAGAAGAAACCCAATTCGTTTCTATTTCTATGTTTAATCAAAAATATTAGATCATTGTTTCACAATACAGCCTAACCAGACTGCTAATACAATAATTTACTGAATTCCCTTCTTTCACTCAATGTATTAATTTATTCTATGTTCTTTTCTTTTGTAGACAGTAACTAGGATTTCATATTTTCAAGCTCTGAAAGCTCTAATGATAAGTATTTTTCTTAAACTGAATTTACTCAAATTATCCAGCCCTAAGAAAGGAAAATGCAAAGTACATTTCTAGAGAACAGTTGGCTTTTCTAGATCTTTCTTAAAATGATATTCAAGTAGTACTTCTAACTTTCCAAATGCTGTATATACTAAAGTGCAATGTGTTTCCTTTCAATATCATATAAAGTTAGAAACCATGCATTCAAGACTGTTGTGGACTCTTTTTCTCCGTAATTTTATCGGTGAGTACATTATCTGTAACGTTACTGCCACCTCAGTTCTCTTTGAGAAAATGCATTTCTTTGACAAATAAGAAGACCAAATCTCTTTAGCTTATGTCAGTAGCAGGTGAAGGGCAGAGTCACTGCAATCTTGCTAAGAAGCTCAGTTTTTAGTACTATTTTGACTTGTACCAAATATGTGAATTTTTTTCGTGTGGCTATTACATTTATCACAGCCAGAAGATACAAATCTGATACATACTGATATGAACCACTGGCTTTCATCCTGCTGATAAGTCACAAGCTAGTCATAGGTGTTTCTTTCTGGTTCCTAGACTCATACAATATTTCTATGTTTGTAGATAATATTTTAAAAGCAAACTTTAATTACATCTTTCAATTGTTTCTGAGGGTAAATCAATATTTTTCCAATAACTTTCCTTCTCAATATTTTCTAGGGGCACTAGTGATTATGAATATTCCTACATTATTTTATCAAATTTGCCCATTATTCCAACATTATTTTATCAAATTTGCCCATTATTACCATTTTGACATGAGGTTTTCCCCCAGATCTCCTGTGTTTCCACAGGAATATTCAGAGTCAAAATGACTGGAAAGTTACTGGCTATAACTTATCCAGTCCATCCTAGTTTGAAAGGACTAACTGGGTGGTAACTGTGGGCAGGTGGGGCATGTCTGGAAGAGGTGGGTCACTGGTGGTGTGCCCTGGAAGGGTGCATCCTCCCTATGGCCCCTTCACCTCACTTCTTGCTTGTTGTTGCCATGAGGGAAGCAGTTTTCTTCTGCCACACCCTTCCCCTGTGATGTTCTGCCTGACCTTGGACCCAGGCGAATGGGGTTAGTTGTCTATGACTGATACCTCTGACACCAGGAGCCAAAATAAAATTTTCCTTTTCTAAGTAGTTCTTGTCAGTTGTTAGCAGACTAAACCAGAAACTGATATTGAGAACTGGGCTATTTCTGTGACTAACAGGGCTATGTGGTTCAGAAGTCTTTGGAAGTGGTTTGCAGGAGGAATCTAGAAAAAGTTTGGAAATGCAGGCTGCCAAAGCTTTAGAATGTCATAGAAGAGCTTAATGGGTGATTCTGATGGAAGCTCCAAAGACCAGAACGCAGACAGGAATGTGAAGTGTTCTCATGAGGTTTCAGAGGGAAATGAGGACTTTTATCCAGAATTGGACTAAAGGCTATTCATGTTACACTCTGGCAAAAATTTGTCTACATTTTGTACATGTCCTGAGACTTTGTGTGAAGCTAAATTTAGAAGTGATTGGCTAATTAATTTGGCAGAGGAAATTTCAAGGCAGCACAGCATTCAGTCAGTGGCATAAATATTGCTGGCAGATTTGAGTTAGATTTACTGTGGAATCATGAAGAGGACACAGAGCTAAAGGATTTCACAACTTGTAGTTTGACTAGAAAAGCCCATGAAAAACTAGGGCAAAGAGAGGTGTGCTCCTTCAAGACTTTGCAGCCCCTACAGAGATGCAAAATACTTTGCATAAAGACAATAGTAAAGATGACTTGAGGACATCTAAGAAATTTGCAAGGCTACACCTTCTGCAGTCTCCAGGGTGTAAAAGGGAAAATTCTTTGAGGAGGAGTTTGTGGGGGCTCCCTCCTCGCACATGAGAACCTAGAAAGTTGTTTTACCATACTCAGCCACCCAGACATTCAGAAGCTACTACATTCATATTCCTAGACAGCTCAGGTATTGTGTGAGCTGGCAGCAGACCTTGGCATCATCTATGTGGTGCTAGTTATGCAGGAATACAGAATGCTATAGGTAAGTGCTCATGAAGGCTTCCACATGTTTTCAGAGGAAGGCCTGAGAGGCCATGCAAAGTGCAGCAGGGCCAGAATCCTTATGGGTATAATACATGAAACTGTTAAGGTGAATTCAAAGCTGAAATGGAGAACTCAAGAATCAAGAGATGCCAGCAACATGGACTCTTTACTAAGAAAACTGCTGTCCATTGAGGGAGGTGAAAAAGAGGACATTTGCACAGCATCCCACAAGACCAAAGTGGTGAAATTACCCAAGCCCTTTGGTGAGCATGTCTTACAGCCATGTGTCCTGGGTATTGTATATGGAGTTATGAGACACATTTGCTTGGGTGGGTTTCAGTCTTTTGTTGGCCCATCCCTTCTTCCTGTGCCTCTCTTCCTCCCTTTTGGGAAAGGGAATGTTCACTCTGTGTCACTGTGTATTGAATACATGTAACTTGTTTTGATTTTCACAGGGGCTCACAGACAAGAGTTTGCCTTGAGAGTCAGAGGAGACTTTGGACTTGGACTTTTGGGCAATGCTGAAACTAAGTTAAAACTATGGATCTCTTAGAGATGAACTAAGTACATTTTGCATTATGAAATAAAAATGAGCTTTTGGGGATCGGGAGCAGAATGTTATGATTTTTATATGAGGTGACCCCCCAAAACTCTTATTAATGCAGAAATGTCCAGAGGGCTGGATTGGTTTGTGAGAGTTGTAACTTAATCCATAGTCCATTCAAACCCATCCTAGTTTGAATGGACTATGGGTAACTAGAGGGAGGTGGGGCATGGATGGAGATGGTGGATCACTGGGGGTGTTCCCTAAAAGGGCTTTTCTCCCCTGTAGCCCCATTCTCTGACCCCGCTTCCTTGCTACTATATGGGAGCAACTTTCTTCTGCCATGCCCTTCCCCTGTGATGTTCTACTTTACCTTAGGCCCAGAGCAAAGGAGATGGTGTGTGTGCCCTGAGACCTCTGATACCATGATGCAAAATAAATTTTCCTTCTCTAATTTGTTCTTGTTAGATATTTTGGTCACAGATTCAAAGGTAGAAATAAAATGGTCAGATCTCCCTATATGTTGAGATGAAAAAATAAAACAAGGACAAAAGACCAAGAAAGAATGCAACTAAAACCTACATAGACAGAAACACACACACACACACACACACACACACACACACACACACGCATCATCTTATTCCATTCTTTTAACTTTGTTTTGTGGAGAGTGCAGGAATTATGGAAAAAGAATGGAGTTTGAACCCTGATCTGCCATAAGCTTGACAGTTATTTAATTTCTCAGAGACTCACTTTTCCCATTTATTAAAAAGTGAATATAGCTTTCTTAATTGATAACTATAAAAATAAATGTAAAATGAAAAGAGTAGTCTGGCAACAATGCAAAGTCCCTGGTCCCACTTTCTTCCAACAAATACACATCAGCACATTTTCAGATATAGCTATTTCTTCACGCCTTTGGATGGTGATGGTGGTGGTGGTGGTGAAGGTACTGAATTTATTTATCAAGCCCTGAGTACAAGATTACTTTCAAACAGCTTATCTTCATTTCCTAACCTGTGCACTTCTTAACTCTGCTGGCCCATCTTCTGTCTGTTCCTCAGTAATGCCTGTTTGGTGGCCTGCATGATACTCACATGCTTTGTCAGGGGGGATTTATTGAGAAGGTGTACCTTATACCTGAGCAGTGATCTTGCTTGAACCAGAATAATGAATGGCATATAGAAGGTCTGCCTGGAGTGGTTAATCATTTCCATTATCTGAACATCACAAGGCAATCCTTTATGGTTGGCTAACATCACTCTTATTCCCCACCTCTCCAAAATACATTACACATATTCATAATAACATCTGTTGACTTTAAGTAGCTTTTTACCCCTGTTTTTGTTAAATGAGACATTTTATTGTCTCCTTGTAAAGTGTTCTTAAACATCAGCATACCATGCAAAATCACACAGTAAAAGCAACAAGAGTTATGGGACAGATAGTACTAAGGGCATTGCACTTAATAACTTTATCAGTAATAAAGGAAAAAAGATAGGAGTATAAAAAGAACACAAGTACAATTTTCATATATGAAATGGTTAAGAAATATAGAATGCTCAAATAAATATGACACTTCACCTTTGAGACAGGTTTCTGGAAGCAGCTACTTCAAGAGTGTAACTTGAACATTACTGTCAAGTGGTATAAGGGACATAAAGTTTTAACACCCGCTGGCATGGATGTGGCTCATAAAACACACAGTGAATGGAGGTAGGTGGCAAATATTTGAGGGTACGCATGTGTGTTTATTTTCTATATTCTCACAGAGCTCTGTTTGGCAAGGTGCAGTTTTTTTTTAAGTTTACTTAGTATTTCACATGACCAAAACTGTGCACGAGCAGACACAAAGTTTATATTATGTTCAAATCATCCCTAAAATAGGAACTTCATTGCTATTGCTAGAAGAAAGTCATGATTTCAAAACTGAAAATAGTGTATAAATGACTGCACATATTTCATGCATATTACTTTGGATAGGGACAGGCTGAAAAAATATTCTCCAGTGAACCTTGTGGTTTTGTGTAACTAACCAATACCCACTTTACAAAAACCAGCATTATGTATTTCCTTTTCGGGAAGTACAGGGGATGGGATTAATGAACCACTGAATTAATATTTGATTAAATTTCCTTGGTGAAAATTGATTAGAGTGTAGAGACCAAATAAATCATAACATCATCTATTTCTGGTTTTAAATTTCTTTACTTAAAGCAAATTCATCTCCCAAGCTTGATTTTTATTCCAGATTATGTGATATTTGCTCCTATTCCCAGGTGATACTATCACTAAAGTGGGATAAAGTTTTATGAAAAATAAGGTGGGAAGGGAACTATCATGGTCATTAAATTTCTCCTCAAGGATTCAAGGGCAGTTCAACATTCTTGTGCTTGGAAACTTTCAGGTGTGGGGAATAGAATCTGAGAGTAGCCAGCACTCACTGGGACCCAGCCATGTCCCAGGTATTCTCAGCTAAGGCCTCCTCTCCCACACCCATTCCAGAACCAGAGGCTCTCATTAAACAGTCATCCTGTGTGGCCTCCCTGGCTAATTTCCTTGTTTACGTTTACATTTTTTGCGAGTCTTACTATTCTCTGATGACAGTACATAGACACAGTGAAAAGAGCCCGCTGCACCTACAGATTCACCAGGAGTGGCAATGACAACATAAACCTGAAGAAGAGAGCTGACTGCTCTTCCTGTAGTCCTTCTCTCCAATCCTTCAGTCAAGAACAGAAGGATGCTGGGAGAGGCCCACACCCAGTTCCAGGGGAGTCATTAGCCACTAAATGGAGAGGGAGGCGAAGACAACAGCAGTAGCCTGTATCTAGAGCAAGCAGCCCTGCATCTCATCGTGCTTTCCCCTCTTGTTTTTAATCCCTGAAGTTATCCTGACACATATCACAGGAGGTCCTGCATTGCCCCTTCTGCTATCTCTGTTCTCACCTAACTGACCACCACCCCATGTGCCTGCAACTCTCCTCCAGATGGTTCCCAAGACCCTTTCCCCTTAGTTTCACTTCTTTCCCTTTAGGTTTTTGATACTCTCAATTTTGACCTCACTTTTCTGCATTGACACCATCTCAGGTCTGGACAATTGGTCAGTGATTCATAACAACTGTGTTAGATACAGGACTACCTAGTGAACTTCCCCATCCACTGGGATTTCTGTCCAGTCTTTGCAACTTTCCTACCACTGTGGGAAAGTTAGTTCTTTCTTTCCTTCCTTCCTCCCTCCCTCCCTCCCTTTCTTTCTTTCTTTCTTTCTTTCTTTCTTTCTTTCTTTATTTCCTTCCTTCCTTCCTTTCTTTTTTCCTTCCTTCCTTCCTTCCTTCCTTCCTTCCTTCCTTCCTTCCCTCCTTCCTTTTACAGACTACATTTTGATTCATTGCATACAAATGGGGCACAACTTTTCATTTCTATGGCTGTACATGATGTAGATTCATACCATTCATGTAATCATACATGTACATACAATAATCATGTCTGTCTCATTCCACCATCTTTCATACCCCCACCCCTCTCCCCTCTCATTTACCTCTATGTAATCCCAGTTCCTCCATTCTTCTCTTACCCCCACCCCACCCCTATTATGTATCATCATCCACTTATCAGACAAAATAACTAAAAAGCTTTTTCTCAGCAAAGGTTACTTGCTTCTATAAGCATCAGTTACAACTTCTTCAAAATGAATATAATAACCTTACAAGATTGCTTTGAGAATAAAATAAGCTATGTAGAAACCTGGCACAGAATAAGTGTGGAACAAATAATTTGACTTCCCCTGCAATTATATTCTTGTGCAGAAAAGAAACAAAGAGGATTTAAGTATGAAAAGGTTAGTCCTACCTTCTACAGAGTAAGACAAGTGTGCCTGAAGGACAAAGGAAGAAGTTAATTGATGTCTGGGACATGTTCCAAGACCTTTGCTTTACAACTTGCAGATATTCTTTAGATGAGAAGTGGTACGTCATGTGGTTAAGGCCTCAGACTGATTCAAAAAGACAGACATTCCAGACTCTGGTTGTATTTGTTGAGTTACTTCGGACAAGTTACTTAGTCTAAGTTTCATCTATAAAGCACAGTTGATCAAAGTCCTGCTTCACAGAGGTGTGTGTGCATGTGCACATGACAGAGAATTAAAGAATATATTTGAAGTCCTTAGCTCACTGCTGGGTTCACATAAATACACATTATTGCTATTTTTGTGGTGATGATGAAATAATAATAATTTCATTAAGTATAAAATAAAACATACCAAACCTTCAAGAAGGCTTAAAAATTGTTCCAAATATTTTAATGGAAGGAGTTTATGTCTGCAATTGTCATGGCCATTTTACCAGATTGTGGATATTAATATATGATGTGCTATGAGAATCTACTTCTGTGCCAGAGGACAGCCAGATTCGTCACCTGTTAATGAAACATTAGTCAATATTTTGAAAGGTTGTCAGAATAAATTGCTGAGAAAAACATGGACGGAACAGCTCCCTCTCTTTACGGTGCTACAGAGAATGGGGGTCTCAGCATAAATTCAGTCATGGGTAAATTCAGGTATTTACTATGGTTCCTGAGACTCTACCTGTAATGAAACCTCAGGAAAATAACAGTACAAAAGGACAGAGGAGTTAAATGTTTGCAGTGACTCTTTTAAAAGCAGTTCATCTTTTGGGTGGGCACAGGAAATATTTCTAAAGCAAACTGATGATTAGAGTAGATTAATATGAGCTTCAAATACACACTGGAGTTTTGCTGTCTGTGGATCTTCAGGATCCTGTGTCTTTCTCATGCAGCCCCTAATACATAATGTGGAATCACCTACTCTCACTCTCATGACCCATGTATCCAAGACCTCATCTGACAGGTCAGTTACAGCCCAGCTCCCTGCCTTGTGCATCTTTAAATTTAAGCAGAACTGTAGAAAAGATGTCTGTAAAAATTCTACTTCCTATTTAATCTCAATCTGTCCACCTAAACTAAAAATGCAGGTTACCTACTAAAAATATTTCTTTTAAATAAATTGCCTTCTTCCTTTCCCAAAATGCCTTTTTAAATTATATTTTCCCCTCATGAAAATGTTTACAAGCTGGCAATTATTTATGCTGAAGATTCTTTTCATCTATCTAGCATCTTCCCAACCTCAGAGGAAATCATCTTTTGAGGATGTTGCTCCAGCCTTTGTGGTTGAGAGATACAGTGACTTTGTCTGTTGCCACTGAACTCTTGACCAGGCTATCTAGGGTAGGCACCATCTGTTGGAGAGCAATCCATATGCAGGTTTTGAAGGTAGACCAGCCCTGTCCAGCAGTTTCCTGCTGACAGCAGTATGTAAATATTAAGATGTATTTCCTTCTTGCAAAAAAAGGATCATATCCATTTTTCTGAGAATATTATATGGTACCCAAACTTTTTAAAGATGATGATAATTTAGGAACTTATCTTTTTCTTTGTAGAGGGCAACAACTAGTAGACAAAGGCAAAGAAGACACTTGTTCCTCCTTGAGGAACTATTAACCATGTTCCCCCTCTCTTTCACCTGTGGGTTTTAGAGAAGTCATGGAAAAAGGAGGTAACAGCACAGCCATTAGCTGAGAACTGATAAACTTGACAGTGGTGACATATTTTTTTGTAAGCATCATGAGATGGTTGTAGTGATGAAAAACTAGGATTTGGCATTTGAGAAATAGAAGAAAGCATTAAAAAAAACGTGGAATTCAGTACCTAGGTTGAGCCTCATCCACGTTCTCTAATGGTAGGGGCACAGGTTGATTTGAGGCCAGAAGTCCAAGAGTGAGGAGTCGACAGGGTTGGTTCCTTCTGAAGGCAGTGAAGGATGAGTTCCTCCAAGTTCTCTGCTTGGCTTCTCTCTGTGTCTCTTTACATTGACTTCCCTCTAGTGTGTCTCTCTGGGTGTCCTAATCTCCCGTATTTATAAGTAATGCTGGTCATACTGGATTATGGCTCATTTTGATGACTTCACTTTAACTTGTTCTTTAACTATTAGGACACACATTCTGAGCTATTGATACTTAGGACATCAACATGAACTTGAGCTGAGGCCGATTTCAACCCACAGCATCTAGGAGAGTGGGTTAGGGGAGCACTCATCCCCTAACTCCTGTGAGCATGGTCTGTAGCCTCCTGTCCCTAAAATTGTTCTGTCCAACAGAAGCTGCTTTGCCTATGAGGTTACTCTCTGTCACTAGTTGGACCACAGACACACACTGGCTAACTTGGAGGCTAGCCAGTTAGACTAGTCACATTGCTTCAAGATTGGACCAACAATGTAGGACAACTGTAGGATATTGTACATTGACTTCATCTTACTAGATTGCAAGCCTCTCCCGTCCTTTATAATAACCAGGAACTTTTGCAGTAAGTATTAATAGTATTTACAGTTAACAATGACCTTTATCTATCTATTAGGTCTTATAGCACAATGGGGTACTATCTTGGTAAACAAATATTTGAAAAAGATCTTGGTAAGATGAGGCTTAGCATCATTCACACAGGTATAATGAGTAGCTCTAATAGCAAGGACAATGTTTATCTGACAGCAATGCTACATTTTATGAAAGTAAATGGACTCCTAGGCACTGAATATATTAAGAAATTATATCAACCTGAAAAATCAAAACTAATTTTTGTAATGAGGGGCAGGATTTTGCCCATAGACCACTGAACTAATTTGAAACTGAGTTTAAGAATAAAGTTAGCTAATCCCTCCTCTTCTCTAATTAGAGGATATTTTATAAGATGAGAAAGTTCAGATGTTTTAGAGAGATGTTTCAGATGTTTATGTTCCTTTAACAAGGCATCATGCTATCCAACAAAGATTCAGACTTTGCTGATTCAGTTATTGAAAATGAGTGGCATACTAGCTTAACTAAGTAAGGTGATGAATATTTTGATTTCTGACAAATAAGAGTTACAAAATATACTAAAAGATACAATAACCACAATCTGTATAACAAAATGCTGCCAGAAACCATTCCACATTGAAAGTCTATTTCTATAACCAAGTCAATATAATTAATACATTTATTTTCTATAATGTGTTTTGATTACTTTTCCCCTTCCTGGTTCAGAAGGGCATAACAAGGAGCTAATATTAGTATCACACTTCTGCCAAGAAGTCGTTACTGGGCTGAGGTGGGAGCTGAACTTTTACATAATCAATTTGCGAAAGAAATGTATCCACTTTTGGCAACAGGGCTGGATAAGGATGAGCCTGGCAGAACGTTGAACACACATGCCTCTCACCGTGTGGCACACCTCAGTAGAGGGAACCCAGGAATCAGAATCTCAAAATACAATACCCACACTGCACAGAATTCAATAAAGTTAACTCTCATCATATGAAGAACCAAGATAGCCACACCTTGAATGAGAAATGATCAATAGTAGATGCCAACTCTGGAATAAATCAGATGTAAAGAACATCTGACGAGGATTTTAAAAGTAGCTATTACAAAAAAGTTATTCAGTAAGCATTTGCTAATTATTTTGAAGCAAATGATTTGATAGAAAAATATCAGATAAGAAATACATGTTATAAAGAAAAACTAAGTAGAAATTTTAGAACTGGAAAATGCAATAATTGAAATTAAAAAACAAATAACAACAGAAATATGTGACGGGCTGATAGATTTGGGTCCATAGAAATGTTACAGGCCAGGCTACATGGGCCATGACTAAACAGACTCCATTTTGCTCTATGACTCCTTGTTACTTAGGAAATGAGCTTCTCCCGTGGGAACGCCCCACCTCTGTACCCTTCATCAGTTACTTAGCATGACATGTTTAGCAATACAAAATGACAATTCTTATGTGATGAAATTGTTCTCTTTTGATTCCTATTTATCCTAAACAATGCACCACATGAACAATGATGTCAACAATGATAGTGTGGATGTTAGTAACCATTCTTTAGCTTGTACCTAGGTAAAGGTCATTTTGACCCACTTCCCCTCTGCTAATGATTTCATGATGTAAGTTCGTAATTTCGAATCATAGCAACAGACACGATTGATGTGATTTTTGGTATAAGAACCCCTGCAACCCTGTGGTCGGGGCTGTTCTCCCAATAGTCATTTTTTCGAGCACTGTGTGAGACAGTCAGCTGGCTGGCTTATAAAGACTCCCAAATTTGGACTTTTCAGGGGTTATCCGTCTATTATTAAGTTGCGCCCCATAACAAAATACTCACAGGAGGGGCTCAACATTAAGGTGGAAATGACAGAGGTACAGAATCAATGAGTTTGAGGATAGAGCACTACAATTTACCAAATCTGAAAAGAGAAAAAAGTAGATGAAAAGAATCAACAGCAAACAGAATATATGTGGTAAAATAGCAAGAGTTAAATTTATGTTCTCATACTTATGGTGGTAAATGAGAAAGAAACAGGGGCACTATAAATGTATGAAACAAATGATAGATTATTTTTATTTATTTGCTTTATTTATCTTCATTACATCATTAATTATTTGGGGCTGGGGTTGTAGCTCAGTGGTTGAGTGCTTGCCTAGCACATGTGAGGCCCTGGGTTCCGTCCTCAGCATCACATAAAAATAAATAAGTAAAGGTACTGTTTCTATCTACAACTAAATTATATATATATGTGTGTGTGTGTGTGTGTGTGTGTGTGTGTATACCTGTACATATGTATACACATATATATATTTAGTATAATATATACATATTAATATGCACATAATATATACATATTAAAAAATAAATGATATAAAACTTTCCAAATATAATTAAAGATTTAAATCTATCAAGTCAATATGTTGTGTTAGCCCTGAATAGAATAAACCCAAATATCATAGTTAAACTTCCAAAAACCGACAACAAAGGAAATTCTTGAAAGTCATCAGAAAATAAAGCAAGATTTATAGAGAAACACCAATTCAAAGGACAGAAGATTTCTCACCTGAAGACAGAGACCAGCAGGAAATAGAACCTTTTCCAAATATTAGAGAAAAGAATTGTCAACCATGAATTTTATATCTGGCAAAAACTGCTTCAGAAATGAAGGTATCAGAATATTCTCCAAAGAAATGAAAACAGATAATTTTTGTTAGCATAACTACCCCTATGGAAAAAGTTCTCTAAATAGAAATGACAGAAAAAAGGTTGGAATTTCAGAAGAGAGAGAAGAACATAAGAAAGGACAAAAGTGGGAGAAAATGTAATATCCTAACTTACTTCTGAACTTCTTGAATAAATATTTGATGTTTGAAGCAAAAATTATAACATGGCATGATACATTGCTCAATATATGTAGAAAACTACTTTCTTCTTTATTTTAAAAATAAAGAGAAAAAGGCCCTTAATGAAAGTAATGTTTCTATGGTTTATTTTTTCAAAATGGTAAAACCATATTGGCATTTGAACTATGTATGGCATTATAAATGAAGTAAAGCAAATATTATTAAACACTTCCACAAATAAAAAGAAGTATAAAGATGTTTTATACAAGTCCAATGTTATCTTTCCTATATGCAAAATGCCTGTTTTTCTGAATTGCTAGTAATTCTAATTCAGTGGAATCTGAATAACAAAGAGGTTTTATTCTATATTTTCCCTTTTTAGAAGAGAATTAGTTAACTTTCCAGAAGTGATGGAAAACTATCTGAAATAGGCTTTGATAATGGTTGCACAACTGTTTCAGTAAAATTCATGGACGCTTATACTTAAAAAGGGTGTGTTTTATGGTATGCAGATTACATCTCAATATTGCTATTGAAAAAGAGAGATAATTAGTGTAAAGTACCAATAAAGCCAAACTTCGAGGGCCAAAGCTAATTTCTGGTTTATTTCCTGAAGTTCACAGAGACAGTTTCACGTAATGGAGACTCACTGAAATTCAAGCAAGAATCAGGGCAGTCCTTTTCTATAATTTTGCACTGACCTTGACTGCTATGCCAAATTCGTCTCTTTAAAACATTTTCTGGACTATTTTGATTGGGAAAGAAATGGATATCATCACACTTTCTTTTAAAAATGAAAAAGGGTTTTCTTCTTTTATGTAGAAAGAGTAGGTAATTGAAACCAAATAGATTTTGAGGTTTTACCCTAGATTTCCTTCTTTCTCTATTGGTACTGCAGAGGATTATATATGAAGAAAATTAATATTCATTTTTTGCATCAAACAAAAATTTTAGCTCATGGCAATCCAGGTTCAATTAATTTCTCAATAATAAGGGTAAAATGTGGTTATTGTATTATGTTTGTAGCCCGCTGGGATTGTTGTGGTTCAACACTTTCTTTTGTAGCTTTCATGTCAATGCTCCATAGTACTGAACAATATTTCATGGGGTAGAGAGGGGAAACCTGAGGGGAATTATAAGCAAAGGTCTAGTTCATGAAATCAAATGCATGGCTTTTACTTATTTTTAAGGAGTAAAGAGAGGAGGTGTTTTTCACAGAAATCAGAACAAAAAGGTCAAATATAAGCTTCTGCATCTATTATTACTATGAATAGTTAAGTAATATTAATGAGAAACAATATGTCAATAATTGAAGGAACATGGAGTTAGGAACCAGCTGAACAAGAACCTCATGCCATCTTGACGACAGGTGAGTCATAATCTCTGTGAACTGACTTCTTTTCTTCAACTGGAAAATGGAATTAGTAACATTATTACCTCAAGGATTCAATGTGGTAATGGACATGATAATGTCTTGAAATAGTATAAATTTTAATATGAAGTTGGGACAATGATTGCTATTTCAGAAATTGTTTTAAATTATAATGCAATGAAATTTCATCGTGGATCATGTACATATTCCCAGGTAGTGTTTGTGTTTCACTCAGCTTTATTATCAGTGTGACCAACAGATCTGGCAAGAACATTTAGAAGAGGAAAGTATATTTTGGCTCATTGTTTCAGAGTTCCAGTTCATAGAGGGCTGACCCCATAGTTCTGGGCCAAAGGTGCAGCAGAACATCATGGTGGAAGGGCATGCCTGAGGAAAGCAGCTCAAGACATGATAGCAGGAAGCAGACAAAGAGAGCACTGTTCACCAGGGACAAAAAAATAAATCCCAAAGGCATACCCCCAGTGACCTACCTCCTCCGGGCACATTCTGCCTGCCTGCAGCTACCACCCAGTTAATTCATTTAAGTGGATTAACCACTGAATGGGTCACAACTCATATTCTAATCATTTCACTTTTGAATTTTCTTGCATTGTCTCACATGAGATTTGGGGGATACCACATATTCAAACCATAATAATTTTATAATAGAAAAAGAATGTTATTAACCAATTTAATTTTCTTAATTTTCAAAAGTCATGGAGAAGGTCATGATAGAAAATATGAGGGATTCAAAGGAAATCACGTCAACTATGAGAAACAAAACGATGATGTCCAAAAAATTTTGTGTACCAAAGGGGCATTATCTGTTAGAGGCATAATAATCATTTTAATATAGAAAACATTATTAGGTCTTGTCTCTATGCTTAAGACACCTACTTGATGTGAGAATTATTTTTCAAATAGATTTGGTCATTGTAAGTTTGCTCAGATAAGTTATATTTTGATAGGATGTTAAAACAGCTGGAGATCTATCAGACTTTATCAATAAAGATATGAAGGGGGAACATCCAGGAAAATACACTATTGTACACATGTCATCTCCAAACCTGTCCACAGTCCCTGGAAGGGTGGTTTCAAAAGCTAGAAGAAACTCAAGATTGTAGTCAGTTGACACAGGCATCAGGTGTCCATAGAAAGTGGTTTGGTAGAGGACAAGAAAGCAAAGGTAGTAAAGTAGAATGAATGGATCTGTACAGAGAAAGGAGCAGAAGCAGAACCCAGAGAAAAGGGGCCTCCGAGAGTGATAGAAAAGGTAAACAGAGGTGGAAATTAAGATATTTGGAATAAAGAAGAGACAGAAGGAGAGGCAATTCTTATCTCCACATAGTTTTCCAGCTCCACATAGATTCCATATCCAGCTCTTTGATAACATTGTCTCCTTAAACAAATCTTCACCTTACTCCCCACCCTGATTAGGCAGATCCATTTAAATAAGTTTCTTCCCTTCATATTCTAAAGACAAGTACATGTCCTCAACTGCATCAATGCCCCCCTACAAGGTCCACACCTTCCTGCAGTAGTCTATATTATCTTCATCCACCTCCTGTGGAGTCAGTACCAGCACTCTCCACATTGTTATGGGAACTGTCAAATACATTTTGCCAACCAGACCTAGTGAACTTGAGCATAAACTGAGGATGTCCCTAGCCAACCAGAGTGTGTGGAAGGCTCACACTAAAGATGTGGGATGCAAGTCAGAGGGACAAAATTCCTTAGAGATCTGACCAAAAGAAAGGATCAGGAGGTCCAGATCAGAGATCTTTCCACTTTGTTTCTGTAGAGTCCTAATGCATCCTTTTTGCGATTGTACCAATATTGAGCACTACTGTTTACAAAATCACAGACACACGCAGCCACAGACAAAGTTGACCCATGACTCTACAGAAATGATGACCAAAAGCTAGACCCACAATGTGAGCAATGCAATTATGGTCTTTAAAATAAGAAAATAAACAAACTATGCAAGTTTAATAAGGGTTCTTCCACCTCTAGGACATTAACCATTAGCAGTTCTGTCTCTGCAGCTATTAGTGCTGAAGCCACAGACCTGGAACAATGGGAATAGCAAAGGTGACCTAGAGGTCCACCATCTGAACTCAGGAGATTTTGATGGAGCAGTAAGTTGACCCTTTAGAAAGACAAGTCATCTCTACACTGGAAAGAGTGGTGAACCATTTTTGTGCCTATAGGTTACATCTTTGATATCCAGAGTCTCTCATCATCTGACTTAGAAGGGGAGGGAAGGAAGTCTTGAGGCTTTAAGGACAATGTAGTCAGTTTTCCTTTCTCTCTCATGCACCTTATCTAGTGTGGGATTTGGGGCAAGGGAAAAGGTGCTGTCAGTTGGTACTAAGTTTTTCAATTTTGCTGGTCCACTATTGCTCATTTAGATTAGTGGTTGTAAGAATGGACTCTAGAGAGGAATGGACTTATGTTTAAATGTTGACTGTATCACTGACTAGGTGGGTGACCATGGATAAGTTACTGAGCCTCTCTGGCTCTCATCATAAATGAAGATACTAATACTAATGGGTCTATAGAGAGGAATGCATGAGCTCCATGCCTATAGTGTATATGGGCCTAGTACAGACTCAATTTTGATAACAACTTGCTGGAGGTAACAAAATTTAGGACATACTCATAAGGTCATTCTCCAGTAAGAATGAGAAGTAAACTGCCTGGCTATTTTTTAAATTTCTATAAAGAAGAGGAAGAATAGAGGAAATTTGGAAGTGGTTGTTTCAGTAGTTTTTTGGGAATTTCTACTCAGTCCAAATGAGGTTTTCAACTATACCATGGAATTCTCAGTAAGAAAAAGCTATACATGTATACACACACCTGCATTTTTCTATATAAAAGGACACTGTCTTGGATATCTTTTCATCTTTATAGATGCATCTTATTTTCTTTAAGATTTTCTCTTACCTAGACATAATCTATTTTTCCACTTCACTTTGGTGGATGTTGGAGTAACTGAAAGTGATCATTATGTAGATGACAACAAGATAAAGGACACAAGAAAAGGTTGTTGATAAAACCAGAAGTCAGAACATTCAGGACCTTGTAGGTCAAGATAAGAAATTTCAATTTTATTGAAAATACAATACGATGATATCTAAGGAATTTAAGAAGCATATCCATTAATGCCTTTGTTTTGCTAGCACAATCAACACTGCAATAAACATTTTCCTTTATCTTTAGTGCATATGTATAAATATGTCAATGGTAATAGTTGCTAGGTATGGAATTATGAAACCAAACAATTTGTACATTCTTCAAGTTGATATTGACTAACTGCTTTTCAAAATTGATTTGCTGAGACTCTCTCCCCAATTTTATGAGAGAGCCCATATTCTAGTTTAGCTAACTTAATATTATCAATGATTTTGAGAATTGTCAATCTTTTAGTGGGGTTAACTTGTGTATTCACCACATACCATAAAAATTGCATGTTGTCAACATTATCCCAGAAAGTCTCCTGAATCACCCATAATGTACACTATATAATTGGATGTATATAACTCTACACAGTCGTACATATGCATGCTGAAGGGAAGAATCACTAAACCAGATAAAAAGGAAGAAACAACAACAAAAAGTCCCCATGCTGTAACTCAAATCATTCTGTTATCACAAAAACTGCTAAAATCTTGGTATATTTTTTCCTTGGACAGTTGATGGATTTCCCATACCTTAGTGGTCATGTAGAGGTGAAAAAAAAGAGTCTCATTTTACCCTGGCATGGGCTGCCACAGCAGAGTGAAAACACCTACATAAATAAAAAGCCTGTGTTTTACAAAAGAAAGCATCAGCTCTTTTGTAGCCCGTGCCTTGCAAAACTAATTATGCACCAGGTTAATTTTACCTCAGTGCTCTTGGTGATGCAGAGTGCCTTTTCCATTCCTGACCAGCACTGGGATCATAATGAGCTTTAACCGTATTAACTCCATCCAAGAGAAAAGCATAAAACAAGCCCCTACCTAGAAAGACAGGTGCCTGTGGGAGGGCCATTGGTTGACCTGCAGGGCAATGTGCTGCTGCAGATGTTCATTAAGCAGAGTCCTGTAGAGGTGGCCATCAGCAAGGATGCATCTGGGAGAGACAAGTGAAGCTAGAAATGTGGCCATTCATTCGTGTTGCTACCTGAACTTTGCTTCCTGCCTACTCCCGGTAATCAATTCTGAGCTTCATGAATTCATCCACATTAACGATCCCAAATGTGGTCAGAGAAACATAAACCTAGAAAATGTCAGAGCCGGCCAGGGCATTGTATTAAACTATTTCATCATCATGCGAAGAAGGAAACTGAGACCCAGCATAAAGGCATGACACATCAAAGTTACCATTACACAGGAAACAAAAAAAGTCTGTTCTTAATCTTCTTTCTAACTTTCTATTCAGATGTACTGCTATTATAATCATTTTATTTAAAAAAAATTTCCTAAATCCAATGAAATTAATTCTCATAAGGAAATTACTCTTCTCTCCCTTGAACAAATGTTATGTTCTTTATGTTTTTTTAAAATGTCCAAGTACATTTACATGGAAAAAGTACATAAAATAATCATATATACTTTATTCAGGTGAAAAACCCAAAGAACAGCAGGATTGATCAAATATCTGATAAAGAACTTCACATTTTGATGCCATTAATGTGTTCTATGTAATGTTGTATATAGGGAATGGAATTAATTTATGTTGGCCAGATATTGTATAGAGGTCTGTACGTTCTCCACTATGCACCAATTCTGTGACAAAGACAGATAATACTTGTGATCATTTTACAGGTAAGACACCTGACTCGCAGGGAGTTTAAGGAATTTTTTCAAGATTACATAGTGAATAAATGATTGAGCCAGGATTTAGTCCCAAGTCTGCCTACTTCTAAAGTACAGACACATTCAATTCTTAAACATCACTTCCAAGGCAAAATGTTTCAAATTGTGTGCACTGTGGTGAGCTTCTAAAGATCAGAAATACAGATACTGTTTATTCTAGTCTCATAAATGAAGAGTTGAAGGTTTTTTAAAATACAATTAAATTTATACCTCTCTATAACACTGTGTTTTTAAAAGCTTTCACGTAAATCTCCCAACTGATTCTGAGGGAAATAAGACAGATTTTCATATGCCATTTTCACAGATGGGAAAACAGAGTGGTAGAATGAACTAATGATTCCAAGGTGAGTTAGTGAATTGCCATCCTGGAAACCAAACCTCTTATATGCAGGAATAGGTCTCTTCTTACATCATGCTATTCAGAGATATGAAGGAAAGACCACCTTCTGTTTTGATACTTCGGACAGTAGATAATTGTTTTTGTTCCTTGGAAAAGGTATATTGTCTTCCCACTCAAGATAAGAGGATAGGAGAGCTATGGACTCACCCTGAATCAAGCCTCTCCCCTCTCCTGTTTTCAATGTTTGCTGCCCAGAGAAGCAATATCAAGGACATACTGGGCAATCTTCCCACAGAGAAAGGGCGGCTCTTACATGTGGAATTTAAAGAAGACTCTCTCATGGAAATAGAGAGTAGAATAGTGCTTACTAGAGGCTGCGGAGGGGAGGGATATGTACAGAGTTGTCAATTGGTACAAAGTTAGATAAGAGGACTAAATTGTGTTCAGTTGCACAACAGAGTGACTATGATTAACAATGTTGTAAATATTTCAAAATAGAAGAAAGAATCTTGAATGTGCTTACCATGAAAAAGTGATGAATTCATGAGGTGATAGACTAAATAATTCAATTTGATTATTGCAGAATGTATACATGTATCAAAACATCACACAGTGACTCATAAATATGCACAATA
>JAJEJO010001155.1:118840-139661 GCA_020662805.1 Glaucomys volans | reverse complement strand
TCTGGTCCCTCTTTCTGGGGACATCTGTGGCACCAGTGGTGGAGTCACGGTTAAGTGGGACAAAGAGCCTAGGGATCGGTACTCCCTTCTGATCAGTTCTAAGTTCTCATCTGCCTTGGCCTGGGAATTCCTTCTGGCTGGCTGTTCTGTTTGCATCTGCCGCTGCCCCTTCAGGCACGGCCAGCACTGCATTGACCGGTCTCTTGGGAAAGATCTCAGCTGGTCAATTCAAAGCTTCCCTTCTGTCGGCCATGGTTTTGGGGCTCCTCTCTGGTGTCTCTGTGTTTCTTTTTTATACAATCTTGCAATTGGAGTTGGTCTGTCAGAGGTAAAATAAGTGGAAGAAATTTGTACATGTAGTTCTGTCTGTTTCAAAGGTTCTAAAGGTTCCCATCTGTCAGCCTGGCTTCTGTGATCCTTTCTTGTCTTTTTGTCTGGTACTGGCCCTTTAGGACATGGGCCCTGCTGCATTGATCTTATTGGGAGTCTCTTGAGCAGAGAGATCTTGGCTGCATGGGCCACCTGCAGAGATAAGCTCGTCCAAGAGAAAGAGGGTTCACTGTAACACAATCTGGTCTTTAAATGGTTTTTCCGGATTATTATACGTTCTTGACGTTGAAGTTGGTCCGTGAGGGTAAAGGGTATGAAAGGGATTCTGGACGCACAGGCACCGATGCAGCTGCATGATACGGGGTCGGAACCATTAGGAACCAAGTTGAAGGTGCAAAAAGGCACTGCCTTGGTGTGCAAGGATAGCAGGACCCAGAAGAAAGGATTTGAAAAGATTTACTCCCTTCTGATCTGCTCTAGGTTGTCCTCTGTCTGTTGACCTTGGCTTGGGAATTCCCTCTAGCTGTCTGTTTTGTTTGTAACCCGTGGCCATTTGGGAAGTCCCCCGGTGTGCACACTGAGACCCTGATTCCATGCACCTACTTCCTCTAGGAACTAGGAACTAGGTGTATGAACCAGGAAGCTGCAGACCATCTCACTGTGGGTCAAGGACACCACCCCAAACTGGGGGGAGGGGGAGATAAACTCAGAAAAGCTGCCTGGGCTGTAGAAAAATGGCCAAAGAGAACCTGGCCTCTGCCCTGCCTTCCAGCCCCTTTGGCCCCTGGGGGATGGAGGCTGCTGGACATAAATGATGTGGCAGTAGGTTCCAGCACTGTCAGGTTATGACCTGGGGACAGGAATAGTCTCCCCTTTAAGATCTGAGCTGACATCCACTTTGGCCAGGGGATATCCATCACGGGGTTCCATCTTGCTATAACCGTATCCCATCCAACCTGGGGAGACTGGCAGAATAAATAACTGCACCCAGAAAAGAGAAAGGCAGAAACTAAGGCCAACCTGTGTTTTGTGGGCAGCCTCTGTAAGGGATCTCAAGGAAGCCTAAAGAAGAGGATGCAGAGGGCCTCCTCCACTGCACAGCAATATGCCTCGTATAAGAAAAGGGTCCCAAAGGAGCCTCTGGGTGATTGACAGTGGGGAACTCAAAGTTGATGGCATTGGGATAAAGATAGCATAGATAGGTCAGGCTCAGAGACACCCTGTGAGCCGGGTGTGGTGGCGCACGCCTGTAATCCAAGCGACTTGGGAGGCTGAGGCAGGAGGATCGCGAGTTCAAAGCCAGCCTCAGCAACTTAGCGAGGCCCTAAGCAACTCAGTGAGACCCTGTCTCTAAATAAAATACAAAATAGGGCTGGGGATGTGGTTCAGTGGCGAAGCCCTGAGTTCAACCCCTCGTTCTAAAAAAAAAAAAAAAAAAAAAAAGACACCCTGCACTCCAACCCTTTGAATCTGGGAGAAAAAAGATTAAGGCACAGTTTTTTGTAGATGCTGGACGGTCCAAAGGGATGAAATATGTTATGTAAATTAAATGCACAGATAACATTCATAAGGCCTGTTTCAGAATATGAATTTAAGAAAGGGTCCAAAACTAGAAAAGATAAAAGAAAGTTATAGGTATGGAAATATATTTTGGTATGGAAAATTAGAAGGTAAAAGAAATGTTTCTGGATGAGAAAGTATTTTGTCTGGTAAAGTAATATTCTCGGGCTAAAGTCCAAGATGAAAGACGGCAAAACTAAAGCTGTAAAGTTGTGAATGTCTAAGTAAGTCGCAGAAGGTTGGTGGAAGGTGATTCTCAAAGTTTGTGTTTGTGATTAAATTGGCTGTAATTAGCACAAAGTCATTTGGACTTTAATGTATGATATGATGCAAAGTCTGAAACATTGATCTGATCTTATCTATCAAGATCATTTTCTTGTGTTTGTTAGGCTTTATTACTTGGGGAAAATAAGTTTGAAAGGAATTAGGGGTTGTGACTGTTTTAAAGTCATAAATGATTACTTTGTAACTAGTTAAGCAAACAACTGCTACTTAGGCTCTAACTCTATAGTTGACACCCTAAATATAGAGCTAGGTGTACGTATGCATCTGAGAACTCTCTCTAAGCCTTGTCTAAGTGTTATGTAAAAGTTTATAAAATAAAAGTTTATATAAGTTTGCTGGCAAGATAACTAATAAGTGTTCTCTTTTACACATTGTATCTGACATAGAAGGGTCACTCTTGTCATTTGAAGACCTGTCCTATATCTGTTTGCTTTGACTAAGTCAGTTTCTGATGATTGACACTGTTTCCTAAATGCATAAGAGATTTTAAGGCTATCCTCTGATTTTTGTTAACCCATACAGATCTGTGAGCATTGTTACCACACACTCTGGATTCTAAATTGTACTTTAAAAGTTAAATTTAGTTCAAAGTAGAGCTTTGGAGAGCACTTTGTCAATTTGGTTTTCTCCAGACTAAAATTAGGTGTAACAAAAGTCTTGGGTTTGTGGGCTGGGGGTATAGCTCAGCTGGTAAAGTGCCTGCCTTGCATGCACAAAGCCCTGGGTTCAATCCCCAGCACACAAAAAAAAAAAAAAAAAGTCTTGGGTTTGCATGCAAATGACAAATTTGGTTGGCATTTACTCATGTATTTGATGTGTTATATAGCTGGATGCAGTAACCTGTTGCCTCTGAGTTATATACAATTTTGTATTACTCTTTACCCTGAAGTTGGAATTTAAATGTATTTCTGGAAGGTATTAAGGAGAGTTCATTTGTTTAAAATCAATAATGTAAAACATGGGAGAATCCTGCCACTTTTTCCACAAAAAGAAAGTTAAAAGCTCTCCTAGCCTTTCCTTGATTCGTGTTTCGGATGCAATGTTGTACTGTTAGTTGAGAAGAGCCCACCTTACCCGAGATAAGGCTCTGCCTCCCACCTTACTCCATGTTAAAATGGCTCCAAAAGAGGCTAGATCTCAGCTCACTTGAAGTTGTAGTCAAAATATTGATTTTGTTGTAAAGATTACTGTGATCTCAGACAAGGAATATCATATGTAACTAAGCAAAGGTTCAAGGTTATAAAAGTCATTTTTCTTGGTTCACAGCTATTATACAAACTGAATATGTTCTTTTGCTCTGTTTAATATCATTTTGTATTTTCTTGTAAACTTCATAACTGTTTCCTGTCAGTGTTTTACAAAGGTACTGCTTCTAAAAACAAAAACCAAACCAAACAAAAACAACAACGACCCTCGCCTTGGTTAATTTGAGGTAATTGGCCATCACCTACAGGACAGAGTATCTAACGCTGACTTCCAGTACAAACGCTAACTCCAACTAAATGAAAGGGGCGACTATACAATTACAGATATTAAAGTTATAACCTGTGTCTCCCTATTTTAGACTGGTGAAACCAGTTTGCTGGGTGTTTAAGACCAAAAACTTGGAGACCAAAGTCAAGGAGGTGAAAGGGCCAAGGGAAAAGCAGCCCACACTTTGGTCCTTGCCCACTGAGGTCAGCCAGGACCCAGAGAATGAGGGGACCCTCTCTGGGCCTGCAGCTCTGGTGAGTCACCCTGATGCTCAGGGAGATCAAGAGGACCCTAGAGAACAGGAAGCCAACCAGTGCACATTCTGCAGAGAGGAGGGTCATTGGAGATGGAAATGCCCCTGGTGCTTCCAAGAGAAGCCACATATAGTCAGCAGGACCCTGACCCATCTGGCTGATGGCACCACTGGTAGAGGAAAGCTGAAGGAGCCAGGAGGCTTTGCACACGTCCCCACGAGTGCTCTCTGATGAATCTCAGCTGGATTCTTAGGAGTAGATAGGAACAAGCTCAGTTTTGACCAACTTGGTCTTAAACACCTGGTAGGAACACAGTCCTACATGAACATTTAAAAGGAAAAACAAGGGTTTTTGCCGGGTGTAGTGGTGCACACCTGTAATCCCAGCACTTGGGAGGCTGAGGCAGGAGGATCCCGAGTTCAAAGCCAGCCTCAGCAACTTAGCAAGGCCCTAAGCAACTCAGTGAGACCCTGTCTCTAAATAAAATACAAAATAGGGCTGGAGATGTGGCTCAGTGGTGGAGTGCCCCTGGGTTCAATCCCCAGTACCTAAATAAATAAATGGAAAACGACGGTTTCTAATGTAACTTAAGATGTACATTGTGTCAGCCCCACCGAAAGTAAGTATACCTGGAGGCTATAGAGGAAGGGTTCTTATGTGAGAGTGACTAATAATAATGACAAGAGTCACAAATCGTCCTGAGTTAATTGGGTCTGATCTCATAAACCTACAAAATCTTCGTGTGTTGATGAACTTGATCTGCTCTTCACTGATAAGATTATGAGTTACTGTCCTCATAGTTTTCAGAGACTGGCTGAAATACTAATTGCTTCTGTACTAATTATGAAAACAGAATACTTTGCTGTCTTTATTGTTGTCTTGCATGACCCCTGCCCTACGTGTGCCTTGTCCAGTCACCTGCCATCTGCCACTGTGGATCTCTGGACTGCTCTGATGCCGAATGCCCTAACTGTCCACTCCCCACCTGATAGAGAACAAGGACTTTGGGTTACTTCCCCCAACTTCACCCCTTTCAGCAGGAAATAGCTTGGAGATGTCGTCGCCCCCTTTCCATAGAAACGGAAGCTAGAAATTCACAGTGTGGAAATGTAACAGGTGTCCACTTGATGCTTTAACTATATCCTTGTTGCTTTGAAACTTACATGATTTTGTCTTTTTCCCAACATTTTCCCCGACCTTCTCCCTGATCTTCTTTTCCCTGATCTTCTCCTTCCTCATCTCTCCTCTCTAAACTTGCTCTCTACAAATCACCTCTTTAAAAGCCCCCTGTTCCTGCTGATGGGCAGAATCACAGCCTCCTGGACAGAAGTCCCCTGTGCTTCTCTTTTGTTAGCAACGCAATAAACGTTCTTTTTCCTTTTTCTCAAAACCACGCCCTTGTTATTGGGCATCAGGGACAGGGACCCAGCTTCCGGCAACAATAACAAGGAAGCAAGGCAAAAGCAAAAGTGATAGGCGAGAAGAAGAAGAAGACACATCACCAGAGGGGACTCGCCAGCAGCTGTGGAGTCCAGGGGCAGCTTTCCAGGGTCCCCCCTGGGAAGTCCCAGGCAGTCCCTCTCCACGGGTGAGACTCCATGCCTTATTCCCAGTGGGGCTCCCTAAATACAAGTTAGAACAAAGAAAGCTCCCTTCTAACAGCCCGCACGGCCTAGTGATCCCCTCAGGGAGACTTCATGCCTCCAGGACTGGACAGATCCCCAAAGGGAGGGAGTGATGGGCTTGAGATAGTGAGTGGCCCTGATTTCTCCTGAGTGAGTCAAACCCACCCAGAAGGCAGCCTCCTTCACCTGGTCCATCAAGGGTGTGAAGGTCATGGCAGGCACAAGGGACGGTCTTCAGGATGTCCCCCAGCCCTTATCACCCCTCCTTGAAGAAGGCCTGGGCTGTGAGTGGGGAAATCTGGGACCTGCCTCTGAGAGGACGCTGGAGGTCCTGGGCTGCCCCTCCTGTGCTTGTTCTGGGGACCAAACCTGGGGCCTTAAGCATGCCAGGCAAGTGCTCTGCCCCTGAACTCCACTCCAGCTCTCAGCCTTCAAGGTCTCCCTGGTCCCAACAAACCAGACAAACTCAGGTTCCCCAGCAGAAGCACTGGACTGGGGCCAGGGTGTCCTGAGACGCTCCTGCACCCCTTGGGCAGCCCCCTCCCTGCCGGCCCTGGGAGTCCTCGGTACAACCGAGTCAGGGCTGACTCCGTGTTAAGGCCCTGGCCTCAGTCTCCAGCCTCCCTGGGGGGTGCCCACACCTCCCTCACAGACTCAGCAGCCCAGCCAGCCCAGCGCCGGTCCCCTGAGACAGCAGCGCCCCCTGCCGGCGGGGGGCCTCTTAGCACCCTCTCCTAAGGCCCACTGCTCTCTGCCTCCCCCTATGGGCCATCTCGGGAAGGACGGCTTGGTTGAAGGTGATCAGCAGTGGGTCCTGGAAGGTCAGAGCCAGGCCCTGGGCCCTGGTCAACCTGGGTTACAATCCCAGCTGCACCTCTGACTCAGGGAGCCTTAGCATGTTATAGAAATCCTGAAAATTCAATCCAAAGCTTGAAGCTTGGTCATTTGTAAAATGCATATAATTTTTAAAAAATTATTTTCGGTGGAGACATAAAACCCTTGCTGAAAAGAAGGGTGTACCTCTGAAGTACGTTGTCTAGTGAGTCATCACAAGGAAAACACACTCATGAAATTCCCCAGGGCACGAACAGAAAATTCCACAGTGCTTCCCCCAGTAGCTACTCTAGTCCTATCCCCCGCAGAGAGCCACAATCCCTAAATTCCAGCATCCTCTGTTCTCTCCTCCCAGAGGTCACTAACAAGGGTCCAAATTTAGAGTCCTTGTCACACTTAGCAAAGCCTCCTTCTTTCTGGTCTCTTTCTTTCTCTCTCTTTCACTCTTCCCTGCCCCTCAGGCTCCTTGCCATGTGCAGTGGTGCACTTCTGTAATCCCAGTGACTTGGGAGGCTGAGGCAGGAGGATCTCGAGTTCAAAGCCAGCCTCAGCAACTTAGCGAGGTCCTAAGCAACTCAGTGAGACCCTGTCTCTAAATAAAATACAAAATAGGGCTGGGGATGTGGCTCAGTGGTGGAGCGCCCCTGAGTTCAATCCCCAGGACCAAAAACAAGCAAACAAACAAAAAAAAAAAAAAAAAAAGGAAAGGAAAAGGGCTGGGGGTGTGGCTCAGGGGTTAAGAGCCCCAATTTAATCCCCAGTACCAAAAAAAGAAAAGAAACTCCTTCTTAGGCCCTGTGCTCACAGCCTCTGCCTCTCCCCTCCTCTCTCCTTTCCCTCTCTCTTTCAGAGGCAGCAAGAACGAATTATCAGACAGGCCACACAGCTCCCAGGGCCCCAGGGGAGGACACTTCCCTTCCCATCTCCTACTTCTGCTGGTGCTGACTGTCTGGGGCTCCCTGGTTGGGGCCTCCTCACTCCAGTCTCTCTCCTGGCCTCTCCTTGGGTGTCTTCGCCATGGCCGTCCCTGTGTCTGCTAATCTGCTTACAGTCACTGGGGCTTGGGGGACAGAGTGACCCTCCTTCAGCACTCAGTGCAGACTCCCCCAGGGGAAAACATCTTCCCTCTGGAAAGGAACTGGGGCAGGACATTGACTGCCAGTCCCAGAGCCCTCTGGAGTGGGCTGGGTCACACTGGAAGGTGCCCAGCTCCACGCCAGGCCCAGACTCAGCACTTGCCTCTGGCATCCAGGGACAGTTAGTAGACAAGCAGGTGGCAAGGCCTGTGGGGCTCCTCATCCAACCTCCATGGTTGACGGAGGAAGAAACAAATGGTCAGAGAGGGCCTGGGATCTGCTGTGGCCACAGAGCTGGACCTGGAAGCCGAAGCTCTTGAGCCCTAGGGCCGCCTGTGTATTTCCTGCTGCTCTCCACCCCGTCCCCACCACACACTCACACCTGGTGCACGTGAATGCTCACACTCACACACACTCACACACACACACACTCAGCTCAGTCCCCAACCTAATCACCTAATCGCACTTCCTCACCACTTGGTAAGACCATTTCCTGCTGGGGGACCAGGAGGAGATGGAGTCAGAATTTCCACCAGACAACCCCCTCCCGCTGGATCCGTTTCCTGCGCTCCCACCCCCGGGATCAGTGGCGGCCGAGAGCGCCCTTCATCCTCGGCAGCTCTGGGCACCGCGTCCCGAGTGATTTCCACGGGTCTGAAATCGTGGCATCCACGGGGCCGGCTCCTCCCGGAGCTCCAGGGAGAATCCGTTCCACGCCGCCTCCCACCTCGGGAGGCTGCGTCCTTCCTGGGCTTGTGGCGACTTCGCGACCACCTCTCCTGTCATCTCTCTGCTCTGACATCAAACCGCCCTCTGCTTCCTCTCCCGGGCGCCTCTCTGCCTGTCCCGGGTCCTCACATCCAGACCCTTAATCGAATCAGCAGGTCCCTTTTGCCATGGAGAACAATGCCTGGAGGTCCCAGGGAAGAGGATGTGGCTGTTTCGGGGACCATCATTTAGCCCAGAACACCCCAAATCCTTCCCGGCACCCCGCCACTCCTAGGTAACTCCTGTGCACTTGACCTAAGGGAGGATGCGCCCCGTCCAGCTGATAGGCACACTGGAGCTCCCAGAGGAGACTTGTCTAGGTCCATGGCCAGGAGGTGGAAGCAGAGTCATTATTCAGACTGAGTAAATCCGCCTGACCCCAAACCACGTCCTCACCACCGCCCCACACTGCCCTGATGAAGACTGGCCTGTTCTTTTCTTCTCCTTTTTTTCAGGGGGAAGCTGGGTTGGCACCCAGGGCAATGCACATGCCAGGCAAATGCTCTACCACCGAGCTCCATCCCCAGCCCTTTTCAAAATTTTGTTTGGAGACAAAGTCTTGCTATGTTGCTGAGGCTGGCCTCCAACCTGCAATCCTCCTGCCTCAGCCTCCTGAGTCTCTGGGATTACAGGTATGCACCACCGTGCCTGGCCAACAGTCGTTTTCTTTCTTTTTATTTTTTTTATTTTGTTTAGTTGTTCATGGACACAATGCCTTCATTTACTTATTTATATGCGGTGCTGAGGATCAAACCCAGTGCCTCACATATGCTAGGCTAGCACTCTACCACTGAGCCACAACCCCAGCCCCCAGAATGTCATTTTCCTGATGACAACAAGGTCAACATTTATTGAGTGCCCACTGTATGGCAGTTTCCTGGCATGATCATGATCTGGTCTGAGCCACACATCAGCCTCATTAATCTAATTTCCAGATAAACAGAGCCAGTAGGTTTTTATGGGAACTGGCTCCTAGTGACAGAAGCCGAGAAGTCACAAGGTCTGCAGTCAGCAAGCTGGAGCCCAAGCTGGCGGTGTGATGCAGGTGAAGCCGAAGGCCTGACAACCTGGAGGGGGAGGCGGCCACTGCTGTGGGTCCCAGAGTCCCAAGGCCCCTAACCTGCAGCTCTGGTGTCTGGTGTCAAGGGCCGCAGAAGAGGCCTTCCCAGCTCCAGAGAGAGAGCTTTTTTTTTTTCCTTTTTTTTTTGGTACTGGGGATTGAACCCAGGGCCCTCCACCACTGAGCCACATCCCGAGCCCTATTTTGTATTTATTTAGAGACAGGGTCTCACTGAGTTGCTTAGGGCCTCACTAAGTTGCTGAGTCTGACTTGAACTCACAATCCTCCAGTCTCAGCCTCCCAGGTGCTGGGATTACAGGCGTGCACCACCGCGCCTGCCGAGAGAAAGCTTTTGGGTTCTATCCATCCCTTTGGATGGGCTGGTGCCCACCACGCTGGGGAGGGCCGACCTTGACTCAGTCTATTGACTCCAAAGCTCCTCTCTTCCAGACACATCCTCACAGACACACCACAGATAACCTCTCGCCAGCTCTCTGAGCACCCTTAGTCCGGTCAAGTTGATACAGAATTAACCATCGCAGGCCCCAGGAGGTTGGTACGGGTGAAAACCCTATCTACAGATGAGGAAACCGAGGCCCACAGAAGCAAAAGGCACTCGCCCGAGTTCACAGCCTGGCCTCCAGGTGCCTGGCAGAGAAGTTCAGTAGTCCTGGATTGCCTGTGTGACCGGACATGAGGAAGGAGAGTCTAGGACACAGCCTGTCCATGGTCACCGGCTGGGCAGCCTTGGCAGGGACCCCAAGGCCTGCACACTCTTTCCCAGCCCCCCAGCGCTCTGTGCCTGACTCGGGCCAGCCGAAGCTGCTCCTTCAGGCTGAGCTCCGGCACTGGCCTTCCTCCGTCCCCAGACTCTCCTGCCACATCAGCATCTGCCAGCTGTCAGGCCGAGCAGCCTCTTCCTCCCAGCCAGACCCCCATCACCACTGCAGCCCTGGGGACCCCCTGGGGCCCAGCTGCAGCCCTCAGGCCCTGCGCCCTGGGGTTGAGGTTCCTGCAGTCTCTCCGCTTAATCCCGGCACTGAACCTGGTCTCTCTTCACAGCAGCTGGGCAGGGGCAGTTCTGAGGAGCCAGGGAGACTCCTCAGCTGGAAGTCAGAACCCCCTCCCTCCTCTGACAGTGCTACCAGAGCCCCTTCCCCGGGGTGGCCTTCCCAGGGCCTCCCGGCCACCCAGAGAATGGGGTTCTCAGGCGCTACTAGCCCAAGAGCCATCAGCAGGCTCTCGAGGACTTGCTACGCCAAGCACTTCCCCAGCCTCTGCTAATTTAGTCTTAAAAGCAAAACCAAAACTCCTGAGGTTGGCTTCAGTTCTATCCCACTTTATGGATGGGAAGACTGAGGCACAGGACTGCTGTGGCTTGCCCTCATCTCATGCCTGCAAAGTGCAGGTTGGAATTCAAAACCAGACTGATCTCCCTCCCGCCCTCACTGCAGGGGCGTGCAGGAGGCAGGAGGAAAGAAGGGCCAGGGGAAGAGTGACCCCACTCAGAGGGGCGCATTCAACGGAGCTTTGAGGTGGGCGAGAAAGGGAGTGGGGACAGCCTGAGCCAAGCCACGGAGGGGGGCCTGTGTCTACAGAGCCAGAGAGACAGGGAGACGGGCGTGCTCAGCGCGGGGCCCAGCGCGGGGCCGAGTGAGCGACCCCCTGTGCACATGCGTGTGGGTGTGCGCTCTGGGAAGAAACACTTAAAGTGGCCGAACACGATTCCCACGCATGTGCCTGGTGCACCCGTGAGTCACCTTGGCCTTCCATCACCTGGGGCTGTTTGACAGCACCTTAACTTGGAGGGCACTGGTTGTAAATCAGACGAGGCTCATCCAGAGAAACGTCCAGGAAGGTGGCTGCAGGGATGCAGCTGATCGTCTTCCTGTGGATCCGGACCGACTTTGCAGCTATTGGTAAACTCACTTCAGTCCCCTTTGAATTGGCGGTAACATCTTAGTAGTATCCTCACCAATTAATGACCAAAAACCTTTGACACATGTTCATTTTAGACTTGCATGAGTCATGAACTCACCTTTTCAAAACTGATCCCTCAGCAGTACCCGTTTGCCGTCTCCGGGTGCCAGGGCTGCCCTCACATGCCTGGTCTTGCTGACCTGTCCAGCTGGCCCCAGACAGCAGGCCCGCTGCAGGCAGGAGGCCCTGACCAATCTTGGCTCCACCTGGTGCTTATCAGCCCTTTTCCTACAAGGCAGCATTCTGAGCTCACTCTAGCCTTTCCATGCCCCTGGGAGGCAGGCGGGCTCACTGACCCCATTTAACAGGCAGGAAAACTGAGGATTTAGAGAAGTGAAAGTCAGTGGTGCAGTCAGCATGTGAAACCCAGAGATCTGACTCCCGTGCCTGGATTCCCTTACTATCCAGGAGCTTTGGACTTCGTGGGCACCCCTCAATCTGGCTCATGCTGATGAACGTCTTCTTGGGAATAGTCTTCACGTGGAGCCATTTGCCATCAGCGTGGTGAACTGGCAGGGACTGATGGTCCCCAGCATCCACTCTCCCTTTCTTCCATGGTAACAGAACCTCCACTGTTGGGCTGAGCAAGCTCCTCAGAGAACACATTTCCCAGCCTCCCTTGCATCTAGGTGTGGCCAAGTGATTAAATGGGACCTGAAGCAGAAGTGACTACAACTTCCCCTTGTGCCTTTAAGGGAAGTGGTGGGTCCCCTTCCTTCTTCTTGGTCCCTTGTCTTTCCCCCTTCTGGGTAACAGGAGTGTAGGGACATGGGGGTGATTAGATTTGCAACCCAAGGACACAGGCAAGGCCTGCGGCGGTGGCTCAGTGGTGGCTCGCTTGCCTAGCAGGCTCGCAGCCCTGGGTTTGATCCCAACACTGCACACACAGCCCAACAATTCGATTTACATCCCTAAGGGGCTGCACCCTAAGAACCACAGACCCTCCAAGACACACTGAGCTCCCAACCTGCCTTCAGTCACTTTGCATTAGTATTGCTACGTTGAAACAATTAGCCTTGTAACGCAGGATAAATAAGAAATTGAGCAGCCGGGCATGGTGGCACATGCCTGCAATCCCAGCAACTGGGGAGGCTGAGGCAGGAGGATCAACAGGGCTGGGGTGGTGGCTCAGTGACACAGCTTTTTCCTTGCATGCATGGGGCATTGGGTTTGATCTTCAGCACCACATAAATAAATAAAATAAAGACATTGTGTCCATCTACAACTAAAAAAACAGAGTTCAAAGCCAGCCTCAGCAACTTAGGAAGGCCCTACGCAACTCAGTGAGACCCTGTCTCTAAATAAAATACTACAAAGGGATGTGGTTAAGTGCCCCCCATACCAAAAAAATAAAGTGCTAGTTCTGTTAGGAACCACAGTTTTCCGGGCTGGGGATGTAGCTCAGTTGGTAGAGTGCTTGCCTTGCAAGCACAAGGCCCTGGGTTCAATCCCCAGCACCACAGGGGGAAAAAAAAAAAAAGAAAAGAAAAAAGAAACCACGGTTTTCTGTGTAAGAAAAAAAAAGGTGAAGCTCAATAAAAACCTTGTGACCATCAATCGGAAGAATGATGAGTTTGTCCAGCTTTAACCTTGTCGCATCGACATCCCAGCAGTGGTGAGCACCCCCGCCATCCGGACTGTGTTCCCAAGCTCCCATTCAGCAGCGCAAGGTGCAGAGCCCCCTGGGTAAACGGCTGCTCATGCAGAAAGCGGTGTGATGACCCCGGGGCGGGCCGTCCTCAAGAAGCCAGGGGCAGAGTGCTGGCCTGGCAGGTCAAGGCCCTGGGTCAGCCTCCAGCTCCCAGGAAAGCAAGTCAAGGACTGTCAAGGACTGCAGAGGTCACGTCAAGGACAAGCACAGAGGCTCCCCCTCCTGGTTCTGAGCACGTTGCGAGGATTACTCTGTTCATGGAGGAAAACGACATGGACCTGTGATGGTCACAACAGGCCTGGCAGGAGGGTGTGCCGGCGCTCCGTTTATAGGCGAGGAAACTGAGTCACTGGCCGTGACTAAGCAGGTCGCCCAACACCCAGCGACTGGGAGGCGGCTGGCCAGGACTGGGATCCAGGCGCCTCCCCCGCAGCCGGCCCCTGACCTCTGCTCACTGCTTCCTCCACCGAGGGGCATTAAGCACCAACGTGGAAGAGAAAAACAGGAAGCCTCCGAGGCTCGGCAGAGGCCCTGGGGAGGGGCTGGGAACCCCGGGCAGCGCCTGAACTCGGCCCCTCTGGCTCCGAGGGGCCCACACCAGGGCTGACCCCGGCGGGAATCCCCCTGGGATGTGCGTGGCCCTGTCCCTTGGTCAGCTGCAAACCAAGCTCCCGCCTGCCCAGCTTCTCTGCCAGTCACGTCCACGTGATCCTGCCACACCAGGGCCACCGAGGCCCTGAACACACTCAGCCAGGGAGGAATGGGCATCCCCACTTCCGAGATAGGAAAACTGAGGCTTGGCCAGGTATTGAACTGCCAGCTCATGCAGCCAGGCAGCGGCAGGTGGGTCTCTGTGCCCCGTCCCACCTCCTCTCTTTCCTCTCGTGGGCCACCTCCCTGGGAGGGTGAGCGTGGGTGCTGGTGCCCATGTGGCAGAGTGAGTCACCCTCATTTTGCAAGTGTGTCATCTCCCAGATGCAGCTGGGTGCTGGAGGAGGTGTCTGCCAGATGATCTGGAGGTGAGACCGCTTTTCCCAGCGGGAGCCAGTTCCAGGGCGCCCTGACGCCTCCTGCCATCCACCCTGTCCCCCTCCAGGGCACCGGACCAGTTCTAACTCCAGAAGATGCCTGGAACCTGTCCCCGAAGGCCCTGCCTGGGCCAGGCCACCAGGAGTCCCACCTGGACCCCTGCGTCCTGCTCCCTCCCTGCCTCCCCAGTCACCTTCTGCCAGAGAGACCCAGGCAGGGTCCACAGAAGCTCCAAGGGCACAGGAATCATGACAAATGAGTAATTTAGCTGCAGCCAGAATCAGTGTGACCCCCTTCTTCCGGCCAGGACTAACTTTCTTTTGAGATGGTCAAGGGAGTTGGGGATAGGGTCAGGGCGAGAGCCTAGCCTAGCAGGCATGGGGCCTGGGTTCAAGCCCCAGCACCATGAAAATAAAGAAGGGGAAGGAAGGAGGGAGGGAGGCTAATGGGCTGCGCATGTAGCTCAGTGGCAGAGCGCGTGCCTAGCGATCCCTAGTACTGCCAAACAACCAGGCTCGGGTAGGAGACCAAGACGGGAAAAGCCGCCCTGCAGTTAGTTCCTGCTGGAGGCACCAATCAGAGACGACAAGGAAGATGCGATCCGTTCTGCAGCGACCGAAGGGCAAGGAACTGAAGCGAGAGAACCATTACAGATTAAAAGGGACCTAAGTGGCACCAACCAGATGCACTGCCTGGACGCCTTCTCCTGACTTGAGAAGTCACCAACCCCGTAACAACCAACCCCGTAACAAGGTGCTTAGGGAACAAAGTGGAAGACGAGTCCCTGGCGGGAGCTTTCCAAGGCCAAGGTCTTGACTTGCAATGGAAGGATCCAGCAGGGCAGGCTTGGCGGGGCCGAGCGCACTCCTGATGAGGTTGCATATTTCTCCACAGATTTGCTTCACCTTAGCACAGCAGATGGAATGGTCCGGAACCTGGGCCAGCGGCAGCTGAGAGGGCCAGTCAAGACCCGGATGGGCTCTGCCGTCTGACCTTGACACTTGGCTCTCACACCCTGTGTTCCGCCTGTGTGCACTGGGAGGGGAAGAGGGCTTAGGGTTAAACTGCCTGGTTCAAACCCTGCCTGACGCTTCCCTGCCTGGGACCTTTGGCAAGTCACGTTCCCACCATGTGCCTCAGTTTCCCTGCCTGTCCAGCAGGGGAGAGTGCTGTCTGCCGGGCAGGCTATGGAGACGGTGAGGAGCCATGCTTGGATCGGGGCCCAGCTTGCCACAGCCCTGGGGAAGGGCCGCTCCAGCCATGGCTGTTAGGCCGTATTTGGGGGTCTGCACGATTCCTTCTTTTACTTTCTATTTATCTGAGCAGATCTGAAGTCCCCTTTCGGGGGGAAGCCTGCAGGGCTCGAGGTGGTCTTAAGGGACCTACGCAGGTAAGGTACCATTCAGTTCCCCCGTGAGGTGGTTCATATCATGTTCCAGAACCGAGCTCCGGAGCTTTGGTCACAGCGGTCAGTATTAGTGTCCCCCTAACTGCTCAGGGACAGGATGGGGCTGATTCTGGAGCCTTCTAATGACCTTCTTATGGCAGAGGGGTGGACCAGGGACCCCTCCTGCTGCTTCTCTGGGGTGGGGCCAACAGGCAGGCGGCGTTTGTCACCATGTCACCGGCGCTATGAGCCGCAGGCTGGCCCAGACGTGCTGTGGCAGGTGTCCTAGCGGGAGGTGCATCTTCAGAGAAAGGCTCCCACGGACCTCAGTGCGGCTTTCCCCGGATCAGTGGTGACCTGCCCCGATTTAGTGTCCTCCTCTTCTCCCAGGAGGGACGCAGCGGTGTATTTGGCAGGTGTCAGAGTTGCTACAAGGCCCATCAGGGGGCAGTGAGTGACCGTCGGGAACAGAAGGCAGGAAGAGAGAAAGGAGGTGCTCTGGGGAGCTGGCCGTGCCTGCGGCGGAGCTGGGGTGGGCAGGGAGGGCCAGAAGAACCCGCAGCCCTTTGCCGTGGCCGTCAGGAGGCCCGGCCGGATCTGACAGGCCTCTGGGGCCGTAATGAGCTGGGCACAGCTGGCCCCTGCCTGCTGGTGACCTGGTGAAGCTGCCTTCACGGGACTGTGAGCGGGGGGCCTGGGGCCTGCTGCACCCCAGCCTGAGGCTGGGGCAGGACAGAGGTCCAGCACGGAGCCTCCTGCCCACACCGGAGGGAAATCCCGGCTCAGAAAGTACCTGGCTCGGAGCTGAGGGAGACAGAGACCCTGGAAAGACCCCTGGAAAGGTCCGAAACCAGGAAGTGTGGTGAGGGGTTTCCTGGGCTGCAGGGAAGGGACATTCTGTGGGGCAAGGGGAACTGAACAGTCCCCCTGTGCAACCCCCGGTGCCTCCCCCGGGCACATTCTCCAGGGTCCCTGTCTCTGGGGCTGGGCTGGCCCTGGTGGCCCCCATCCCCCACCCTCCTCCCCAGGCCCCTGGCCCCTCTGTGACCCCCAAGCCTTGCAGGACTGTCCCCTCCCGTGGAATGCCCAGGACGACTTCTTGGCCCTGAGGCCTCGGTTCTCTGTCCCCGAGTGTCCCAACCTGACCTCCCACTAATGCAGGCCCCACTTCACCACCACACACCACAGTGCCATCCCCCTCTGAGGTGACGTGACACACTACCTGTTAAGGTGTGTATGTCCCCAACCGGTGGCCTCCCCTCTGGAGAGCCAGGTCCACGATGGCTGGAATCCGGTCCTAGTCATGGTCCCAACCCCAAGATAGTGAGTGGAGATTCCTAGGTGGGGCAGGCTGTGTCAGAGCTGGCTTTGAGGTGGGGCCCAGAGACGGTCACTCGGTGGCTCCAGGGCCAGGCAGCCTCAAACCTCCTCTCCCAACAAGGCCTCGGGGCTACTTCTGCCTGTCCCCATGGGGAGCAGGCTCCTGGAATGCGTCTCACGACCGCATGCCCTGGTGGCAGGTGTGGAGCCCACGGCCTGGCTGATGAGGGGCTGATGGGTGGCTAGGGGCTTGAGGCCGCCGGGTGGTCTGGCTCCAGTGGGCGCCTCCAGAGACAGAGACACAGGGCAGGGCGAGTTCCTCAACTGGGGTGGGCTGAGCCAGAAAGCCAGGGCCTGCCGCCACTGGGAGCTGTGCCCGCCCAGCCGGGCTGGACTGGCCAGGCTCACCCAGTTTCCACTGTTCAGGGTCCCTCCTGCCCTGGGAAAAGGCTCCAGAGGCCCAGCTGGTCCAGACACATCACAGGGAAGTATGGTCACTCCCCACACCTGCCCTGGCAGGAGTGGCCAGCCAGACTGCTGACCCTGCACTGACTGAGCGCCAGCCACGGGCATCGCCACAGCAGAAAGCCACTATCTCTCGTCCAGGGACATTCGAAGACTGGGACTGGGTGGGGCAAGCTGGCCCTTTCCTTCCTTCGCTCCCGCCTGTCTGCATTTCCTTCGTTTGCTTTTAATAAGCATCTATGGAGAATCTGTTGTCTCTGGGTGACAGAGCTGCCATTCCCTGGTCCCTAGTTTTGGGGGTCCCATAGCCTGGCGGGACCACAGACACTCAGGTGCGACCTGGGCTGGGCAGGGGCCACACAGGGTGTGGAAACCGTGCAGGACGGCGGGGGAGGAGCAGGAGGTGGCAGGGAAGACACCCTGGAGGGAGGGAGCAGAGGGTACGGGGGCAGCGAGATGCCGGGGACGCTGAGGACCGGTGGCCCAGGGCTGTGAGCCAGAGCGAGGACCGAGGGCAGAGCTGCCTCGGCTGCACACTGTCCTCCAGCCGCCCAGCTAGGACAGGTCAGGACCTGCTGGAGACAGCTCCAGCTCCCAGCTCCCAGCCTTCCCTCCCTTCGGGGTCAAAGCCCTGCGGGGAAGAAGGTTCTTTCTGAGTGACAGGAATCGCGAGCCCGGGCACCGCTCTGCTCAGAACTGGTTCCCGTTTTCTTTTTTCTTTTTCTTTTTTTTTTTAACCAGGGGTTGAACTCAGGGACACTCGGCCACTGAGCCACATCCCCAGCCCTATTTTGTATTTTATTTAGAGACAGGGTCTCACTGAGTTGCTTAGGGCCTCGCTAAGTTGCTGAGGCTGGCTTTGAACTCACGATCCTCCTGATTCAGCCTCCCAAGTCGCTTGGATTACAGGCGTGCGCCACCACGCCCAGCAGGTTCCCTTTTTCTTGCATGCTCCGTCCAGCCAGAGCCCAAGCCCATGCCCAGCTGGCCCCAGAGTCTCAGGCCAAGCTGGGATGGAGCCCCTGAAACTGAGAGGCTGGCTCCATGGAGCTGCGGTGGGGTGGGGCTGCAGCTCAGAGTAAAGTTCCTTGAGGAGCTGGACCCCGCTGGGGCCATCTGGTCCAGGACAGAGGTGGTCCCCTGGGCCTCACAGGGCCTGTCAGGGCTCCCCAGGCTCAGGAGGATGGCGACAGCCCCCTCGCATGGTGCTTCCCTTGCCCTGTCCCAGACGTCCCCGTGTGAACTCCTGCCATCCTGCCTCACCATTGTGGCTCCATAGCAGAGCAGGCATGAAAAGGCTCCGGGACGCCACTCCAGAGGGGAGCTGGTGGCCAGGACACAGGGTGCTGGGCCCCCAGGGCGGCTGGAGTGCCCGCCCACCTCACACACCTGGAGGCCGGCAGGTGGGCTCCAGCTTAGTTCCTGGCACTGATTTCCCTTCCAGCAGCTTCTCCTGAGTGGCCCGGTGAGACCCAAGGGCAGGGAGCTCTGCCCAGACCCCCAGACCCAACCCCAGCCTCATTCCTAAGCACAGACCTGGACCCGCCCTGGGACTGCTGTCCCCATCTCCACTCCTTCAGGAGGAAGCTCTCGCCGCCTCCCAGGCTGGCTCTTTCTTGCTGTTCTATGATCTTACATATACTATTGCATTTATACAAGTTTAATATATTAAATATCTTTAGATCTACCATATATTTATATTTGTTAAACTTTAATAAACTATGCTAATATGTTCTATTAGTATATATTAATAGTATAAAGTATATCACTAGTGCATTTTAATATCACATTGCAGTATCACTGAATAGTCTTTTTTTGTTTTGTACTGGGAACTGAACCCCAGGGAGCTTTACCACTGAGCTACAACCCCAGCCTTTTTTAGTTTTTATTAGTGACAGAGTCTCCCTAAGTTGGTGAGGTCTCAAACTTACGATCCTCCTGCCTCAGCCTCCCCAGTTCCTGGGCTTACAGGCGGGCACCACTGCACCCAGCTGGATACTCGGCCTCTTGTTATGATGTTAACCTCAACAAGGAGATCTCCAGACCCGGCCATTTGGCAGTACCATGATCTAGGACTTGCCATTTCTCTGAAATTAGTAGCTTTCACCTTCTACCTGTTTACAAATGCTGCCCACGAATTGGAGATGTTTTGGGAAATGCGCAGCCACCCCCAGGGCTGGGTGCGAGGCAGATGTGGCCCCACCGCCGGCGTCTGCCTGCTTCACAGCACCCATCGGAATCTGAGATCTATGCGGGAGGAGGGGGAGTCGGTCCCAAGACATGTTTTCAAGCCATGAAGGCAAGGACCACGTGGAACCGTGCCACCTGCGCCGTGTGCACACGGGGTCTCTGGAAGTGGGCCCAGCAGGCAGCGCCCGCCTGCCCTGCTCCTGACCGCAGGCAGCACACCCGCAATGTCACCTCTGGATGTCTCCTCCGTCCTGTTCTTCTACGCCACCACCCTGATCTTGCGCTGTCCAGCGCAGTGACCACCAGCCACGTGGGGAGTGTGAGCACTGAGTGGGGCAGGCTGGGCTTTCATCGCCCCCCAGATTCCCACAGGGAACCCCTCACCGCCTGGACCTCAGAACGGCGGGATGTTTACAGGTAGCACCTCAAAGACGTGACTGAGTTACGATGAGCCCCCCGCCATCCAGTGTGACAGGTGTCCTTCTGAGAACAGGAGGAGACGCGGGCAAGTGTGTGCACAGGACCAGTGAGGAGGCTGCAGGAAGGCGCGCGTCTGCAGAGGCCGTGGGGAACCAACCCGCCAGCACCTTGACCTCGGACTTCAGCCTCCAGGGCTGTGAGACCAAGTGCTGTTGTCCAAGCCACCTGGCCGGTGGCATTTTGCTTTGGCAGCCACAGAAGGCCCCACAAGAAAGGATGTGAATACCTCAGTGCTGGGGTTTCACACAGCGTGACCTCACTTAGCAGGAGGCAGGCGCTGGGTTCCCAGCAGTAACCACGTGATAAGAATGATTTCATACCGATCCCATGTATGGCATGTGCAATACTGAGATAAAGAGAATACATTATTAACATTAATTTCACCTGTCTCAATTTTTTTTTAACGTGGCCCTGGAAAATGTGGATTCTGGGTTTTGTTTTGTTTTGTTTTGTTTTGTTTTGTTTTGTTTTGTTTTGTTTTGTTTTGTTTGGGTATGGATTGAGCCCTGGGGTGCTGTACCACTGAGCTACATCCCCAACCTTTTCTATTTTCTATTTTAAGACAGGGTTTCACTAACTTGCTTAGAGCCTCACTCATTTGCTGAGGCTGACCTTGAACTTGTGATCCTCCTTCCTCAGTCTCCAGAATTGCTGGGATTACAGGCGTGCACCTCTGTGCCTGGTGAAAATGTGAATTTTTACGTGTGCTCTTGTCATATTTCCACCGGATGTCATTGGCTGGCACAAGGCGGGCACACACTGTAAAAGCTCAAGATAAATGGGAGCCAGGCACGCCTGCTGGCGCACGCCTGCGATCCCAGCAACTCCGGAGGCTGAGGCAGGAGGATCACGAGTTCAAAGCCAGCCTCAGCAACTTAGCGAGGCCCTAAGCAACTCAGTGAGACCCTGTCTCTAAATAAAATACAAAACAGGGCTGGGGCTGGGGCTCAGGGCAGAGTGCTTGCCTGGCACATGTGAGGGCTCCATCCTCAGCATCGCATAGAAATAAACAAATAAATGAAGGCATGCAATCCTCAACTACCAAAAAAAAAAA
>JAJEJO010001155.1:36104-118740 GCA_020662805.1 Glaucomys volans | reverse complement strand
GCCTTGGCTCTTTGCAGAGGCACCCAAGTCAAGGAACTAATTATACACTTTAATAATTAAGCTGGGCACGGCGGACCCTAGTGTCATCCTCAAAACTTGAAAAGCTGAGGCAGGAGGATCAAAAGGTGAAGGCCAGGGGCTGGGGCTGTGGTGTGCCGGGAGGCCTGGGGTGGATCCAGCACCAGAGGCAAACCAGTTGGAGGCCAGCTTGGGCAACTCAGTTGGAACCAGTCTCAAAATGTAAAAACGAAATAAAAAAGTGTCAGTGGGGGTTGGGCAGGCTGGGGAAGTAGGTCTGAGGTAGAGAGGTAGAGCACCCTGGGGGTCAGTCCCCGGGACCACAGAGAGAGAGAGAGAGAAGGCACCCAGCCATGTGGACATGCAAGGAGCCCTGCAGAGCGACCCCCTAGGGAGGAGCTGAGGCCTCGGCCAACAGCCACGGGGTGCACCATGTTGGACGTGGGCCCTCTGGTCGGGTCAAGCTGTCCTGTGACTGCAGCTCTGGTTGACACCTTCACACCCCTGCCTGAGACACCTTGAGCAGAACCACTGGGTAAGCTGCTCGTGGATTCCTGCCCCACGGAACCTACCAGAAATACATGCTGGCAGGTGGACAGCGAAGCCTTGGGGTGGTTTGCTTTGCAGCAAACAAGGCTGAGACACCCCCAAGTCAAACCGAGGCCTGGGTGAGTCCTGGAGTCCCACTCTCCTGGGTCCCTTGACGGGGCCTTCCCACAGGCAAAGGAGGGGCCCGCGCACCCGAGCCTCACCTCCCTGCCCCACCCATGCCAGGCGTGGAGCTGGGCAGGCCTGTGAGCCCAGCCAGCTGCAGCCTGCAGGCTGACCCTGGAGGGCTCCTCCCCGCAAGGCCCAGTGGCCCAGCTTTTCCTGAACTAGACTGTGATCGCCATGGACACAGGGACCTGGCTGATCATGCAGCCTGCTGGGCTGCAGTAGGTGTTTAATAGACGGGTGTTGTCTAAATGACCACCTTTAGCCCTTGACCCACTAGAAGCCTTTTTTGAAAGCAATGCTTGGGTCATCTGTCTCCTCCAGGGGGCTGTAAGTTCCCTGAGTGGGTCACACCATCTCCACATCCTCGGCAGGGCCTGGGACAGAATCACTGAGAGAGAAAATGGTTATAACAGCAACTCCCATGATCAGGCCCAGCTGCAGACTCCTACCCTTGTGTCAATTACTTCCAGATCTCTTAGCAAAGTAGGGCAGTTAGTCCCATTTTAAAATAAGGAAATTGAGGCTCAGAGAAGATAGTTGAGTATCCCAGGGTTGCAGAGCCGGGAAGTGCCAGAGTCGGGCAGCTGTGCAGCTCAGAGCCCCTGCCCATGGTGGTCGGCAGGCCTGCAGCTCAAGTGGGACCCGCAGTCCCCCCTCGGTGGGAAGCCCCCAGCCTGACTGTGCTCAGCTCAGCTGTGGGTAAGAGCCCTGAGAACTGGGCCTTGGGAATAATTCCTACCTGACCCCAAAGCAGCCCCAGGACTCCCAGAGGTGGCTGTGGATTATGCAGGACACTCCAGGAATCTGGGGATCCATCTCCACTGTCCCAGGAATTGCCTTTGGAGTGAGAGGCTGGATGGATTCCCAGGCAGGAGGCCCAGCCTCCCCTTCCCTCCTAGACTCTTCTCAGTTCTGAAGTCAAAGGGAGGGGGCAGCCCTGCTGCTTCCTGCTCCCCCATATCTATTTCTAGGCCATCCTGGGCCCCCTGCTGTCCCTGTGCCAGGGGTCTGGATTCTGATGCATAGAGAGAGGGGACCGAAGTGGCTTTCATGTGTAGTGCTTAAGGACAAGGACTCTGCAGCCAGGCTGCTGAAGCTCAAGTCCCTCTTGTGCTAACTGTGCCCTGGGGGGACTTACTCATCCTCTTTGAGACTCAGTTTCCTCATCCATAACGCAGGAAATAGCATGTATTTCATAGAGTCATCAGCCACCAAATGAGTCAATAACCCGAGAGAGGTGCGTGCTCATCCCCGCGCATGCTCAGCACTCACAGACGCTAGCGTCCTCGGGCTGTGTGCCAGGCAATGCGGGCAGCGTTCCGCCTACTTCATCTCATGAAATCCTCAGGGCAAGCCAGCGTGCTGTCTACCATGGCTCCCTGTCCGTGGGACGGGCTCACAGAGATCAGGGACAACCTCTCACGCAGTCTACAGCAGGGGCGGAATTAGAACTCAAAGTCTGGTGGGCAATTTCTAGTTCTCTCAGGAGTCCTGCTTGACTGTCTTGTCCCCACTCTGTCCAAAATGCATTTATCACCCTAACAAACCTCACGAGATTACACAACCAACCCCTACCTCACACCATATAAAAAAAAAATCAACTTGAAATTAAGGACTTAAAAGTCAAAACAAACTATTTTTTTTAAGTTTTAGCAGAACAGGTAAACACCTTTTACACCTAAATGTTGGAAATAACGATCAATTATGGACACTAGCAGACCCTCAGAATTCTTAGTAGAAAATACAGGTGAAGCTGGGTGTGGACACACACCCATAATCTCAGCTGCTCGGGAGGCTGAGGCAGGAGGATCTAAGTTCAAAGCCAGCCTCAGCAAAAGCAAGGTGCTAAGCAACTCAGTGAGACCCTGACTCTAAATAAAAAATACAAAATAGGGCTGGGGATGTGGCTCAGTGGTCAAGTGCCCCTGCCCGTGAGTTCTTTCCCCAGTTCCAAAAACAAAAACAAAAAAAGGCTGAGGATGTGGCTCAGTGATAGTGTCCCTGGGTTCAGTCCTGCCACCCGGGTTCCAGACCTGCAGCCTCCAGACACAGTACATGTGGTTGCTTTAAAACACCCGGGTTTGGGAATTGGTGGGAATTGGAGTGGTGGCGCCACTCTTAGGAAATGAATGGGTCCTTCTAATAAAGTTGGTAGAGAAGAACTGAAATAAAAAGGCGCTCTTCAGGACACGAGGGCTACAGAACTGTGCAGAAGAGGAAGGCCGGGTAGGTCAGGGCAGCGTTGCAGGCCCTGGGGCCTGGGGATGGGAGCAGGTCAAGGTCAGGGTCCCAGCTTTTGCTTTGACTGATGGGTCATCCAGCGCAAATGACATGATTCAAGTAACTCTGGAAATTTTACATAGAGCAGGCCATGCAGGACCTACGAAGACAACCGCCACGGGGTGGCTTAGGTCTGCCCACAATTCTGTGGATCCGAAGTTCACCAAAAATAACTCAGAAAAATAAAGATACTAATGTCCCCTCCGGGTGCAGGCTCAGTGTCCGCCTCTTCCAGCCTGAGAGCACCTCTGGCAAGAGGGACAGGTGGCATCCTGGCCTCCTGCTCCGCGAGGCCCTCCCAACACCTCCCGGATTCCTTTCCCCTTTTCCAGCTCACCTGCCTTGGACATGCCATGCATCCTCCTCCTCCCCAGGCCCACTGTCTGTCCCCCCAGAAGAATGTGAACCCATGAGGGCTGGGCCTCGCCTGCAGACCCAAGGCTGGCTCCCCAGCAGCTAGCAAGGTGCCTGGCACATAGTAGGTGCTCAGCAAAGATTGGCAGAAGGAACAAATAACCAAGTGAGCGGATGAATGAGTGATCAGAGGCTGGAAGAGGAATAGATCGCGCTGTTCCGGGCGCGCATGCGCTCGGGTGAGGGCGCTGCAGGGCGGGTGGGGCAGGCAGCCGCAGGGCAAGGCCGGCCACTCCCAGCACCCGCAGGCTGCAATCCTGGCACTGACCCCAGGGACCCAGGAATGGAGACCCGAGGGGACGGAGGCCCCACTCAGATGTGACAACCTCACGGACTTTTCTGGTGGACACGGGCCCAGACGGGGCTCTCCCCAGCCAGGGCGTGAGAGGACGTGGCACCTGGCTGTGATTTGCCATTTGGTTTCTTTCACGTCGGCCACGCATCTGCCGCCGCCCCCTCCCGCCATCTCCCACAGCACCTCTACAGTGACTTCCTTTCTGTTCTCAGTTACTTATTTTTTCCTAAATACACCGATTTTAAAAGGAATGGGTAACATTCTTTAATCATAGATGGGAAAACAGTTCCTGGGCCCTACGTGGAAGGGAACTGAAACAGAAATACGCAGAAAACGACACATTCTCACCATCAGCATGGACTTCCCAGGATTCTGGGTCTGAGGCCAACTTTCTCCCCTCGGTTTATGGGGCTCAGTCATGTTAAAGCCGAATTAGCAGCTAGTGGGTTTTCCTCCCTTAAAACAGAATTGCTGTGTGTCTCAGAGCTAGGTGACACCCTCTCTGTGTCTCACCTAGCCTTGTCCTGCAAATCTCACCAGTGCTTTTCATCTCACCCTTCAGGAAACTGCCCTGTGGCCAAAGTCAAGGAGTTTTTAGGCCTGGAACCCTCATGGGGAGGTCCGGGGAGCAGACACGTGTCCCCTCTGTCCCCTCACAAGGCTGGGCGGCCTGTAGGTTAGGCAGGGAGGCCCGGCTGCAGGAGAGTCCCCAGGCAGGCTGACTCCTCTCCACTCTCCAGGCCCAGCAAGCCTGTCACAGCCCCTCTCTCTGTCCCCCAACCCCCACCCCTGAAGCGGGCACAGGGCCAGGCTGGCACAGGGCAGACCCAGCGGGGACCCACAAGCCCCGGGAGCTGGGAAGCTCGCCATGGCCCTAATTATCTTGCTGGCTAATGAACACCTGAGAGCCTCCAGCCCATTCGACAGGGAGGACCCAGGGGATGCTGGGCCAGATGTCACCATGGAGGGCGGTGGCAGGGGCCGGCCTACCCCCTCCCTCCGTGGAAATGGGCCTGGGGGAGGGGAGCCATGCTTCCTGCCTCTCTGGGGGAGAGAAGGCAGGTGGCGGGCAGCCGGGTCTTGAGAGCAGAGCGCTGCGGGCCACTGTGTGGGCTCGGCTGCAGGTGGGTGCCCACTGCCTTTGTGGCCTTCTGCAGGTGACAAACTGCTCAGGGTGGTCCCCAAACCGCCAGCACCACCTGGGGGCTCAGGAGAAAGCACCTCGGACACTCTGCACTTAGAGGGGCCACCGTGACCCCTGAGCCCACACATCCACAGTCCTCATCTGCAGACAGGGTTCACAGTGAGTCCAGGCGCCTGCCGAGTGTGGATTCTGCGTGAGCGCTGGCTGCTGTTTGTGTCGTCATTGATGTATTGTCACCACTATGGGAGCATCCTGGCCGGGATAATGGCTGGATCCAGGTGGGCCAAGGCCAGGGCCCCACCTCTCAGCATCCCCAGAGGTGGGCTGTGGAGGTCGCGTGGCTGAGGCTCAGAGAGGTGCGGCAACTTGCCCAAGATTTAAATGGGGGACTTGCCTTTGCCCCAAACCTGCCAGACCCCGTTACTAACCTAAACAGCGAGCGGCTGAGGCGGCCGAGTCCTTGATGCGCTCACTCCTGTGACGCTGACCTTGCTGTCATCCCCGTTTTTCAGATGAAAAACGTGAGGCCCAGAGAGGTTAGGCTGCTCTTTCAAAGCGACCCAGCAGGACAGGCTGGCCTGCCGCTGGCAGTCTGACTCTCATTTCTGTGCCACGCCGAATGTCTTTCATCGCTTTCCCGTGTCCCTGCCTCCCTGTCATCATGTTGCCAGGTCGGGCTCTGGAGTTCTGAGCCTGCCTCTCTCCAGCCCCTCATGAGCTGAGGCCCACTGCAGGCTGGGACCAGAGGCCTCTGGACCTGGCTTGTGGGGAGAACCTGTTCCCTTCCGCTCCACATTCCCAGGTGTGGCCCACAGGCAGATTTGGGAGCAGAGGCTGTTTCGAGAGGCCTGGCTCTGGCCTCCGGTGCAGCTGGCCTGGAGCCAGGCTTCCCTCTGCCTTTCCTGTGCAACCCCTCCAGGGCCTGTCCTCCTTCTTGGCTGGGGTGCAGCTAGGCTGGCCAGGAGAGCTGCCGTCTGATCCTTCATTCAGCATTTATTTAGCACCCACTGTAGACTCAGCAGTGGATGGGAGAGACCAAATGGGTTAGGCAGACCACCAGTGAATGACACATCCTTAAAATGCTCGATTTCGCAGGAGAGAACAACAAAGGGGGCGCCTCCGGAGGGGGGTCAGTGAGGACTCTCCTGAGCAAGGGGCATGTAAGATGAAATCTAAAGGAGGAGGTGAAAGAATGTTCCAGTTGGAGGAAAGTCAGGAGGTGGGAAACAGCTGGGGGCATTGTCACTTCAGCCCCACAGGCTGGAGTGGAGGGAGGGAGGGAGCGAGGGAGGCAGGGAACTCAGACTCCATCTTCTTCCAGAGGGTTCTGCTCGAGGCTGGGGAAGAAGTGTCCAGGCAACAATCCCCGCAGCTCCCAGAAGTCCCAGCTCCACTGACCCACCTCCTGTCTTCCCAAGTACTCTGGGCCTGCCAGAGGCCCTGAAGGATCCACCTTCACCCATGTTATGGACTCCAGCCGGCCACCGGCGAGTGTCCTCTATCCCAGTTGCTTTCTTGGAGTGAACCAGTGGTGGTTAGTGCATTAACAGGACCTCTGTGTTCCCAGACAGGCAGGACCCACCTAAAATCCTGCCTCCCCTGGGAGCAGCTAGGGGTACTTGAGCTCTTTAAAACCTTGGGTTCCTCATCTGTAAAATAGGATTTTTTTTTTTTCAGTGCTGGGGATTGAACCCAGGGTCTTGTGTATGCAAGGCAGGCTCTCTACCCACTGAGCTACACCCCCAGCCCCAGATTATTCTTTTTTTGAAGTTATTTTATTTTATTTTTTTAAAAGTTTTATTTATTTATATGTGGTGCTGAGTATCAAACCCAGGGCCTCACACATGCCAGGCAAGCACTCTACCACTGAGCCTCAACCCCAGCCCCTGAAGTTATTTTGATAAAATATGTTGACCAATTAACACAGGGCACAGCATTTAGTGTGTGTGGGAGGGTGCGGCGGGTATTAGATTTTTTAAAAACCCATGATTTGCCGGGCTCACTGGCTCATGCCTGTAATCCCAGCGGTTTAGGAGGCTGGGAGGAGGATCCCAAGTTCAAAGCCTCAGCAACTTAGTGAGACCTTGTCTCAGAAAATAAAAAGGCCTGGCGCGTTGGCGCACACCTGTAATCCCAGAGGCTCCGGAGGCTGAGGCAGGAGGATCATGAATTCAAAGTCAGCCTCAGCAAAAGCGAGGTGCTACGCAACTCACTGAGATCCTGTCTCTAAATAAAATACAAAAAGGGCTGGTGATGAGGCTCAGTGGTGGAGTGCCCCTGGGTTCAACCCGGTACAAAAAAAAAAAAAGAAAAAGAAAAAAGAAAAAGGGATGTGACTCAGTGATAAAGGGCCCCTGGGTTCAATCCCCGAAAACACACACGCACCCACATACACACACCAAACAAAAACAAAAACAGAAAGCCCACAGCCACGCCATTAGTTAAGGGCTGCAAATTGCCCAGTCTGCAGAAGGAGCGCTCCTGTGCGGAGACCTCGTCTGCCTGGTCCGTGGCTGACTGGAGGCGATCGGGGTAGGAGGCACAGGGTTGGTGTTCCCTCCGCGACGAGTGGATAACGAAGGGATGAAATAGCGAGGGAGCGAAGGGCCCAGCTGTTCCCTGCGAGGGCATTTAACCGGTGTCACGCCTTCGTCTGCCCCTGCCCCGGAGCGCTGCGCTCCAGCCTCCAGGCGGCGTGCAACTCTTGCCTGCTGGGCGCCTCAGTTTCCCCGACCTCGGGCGGGAATCAGCGGCTGGCAGGAGTTGGGGTGAGACTGCGGAGGGAGGGCGACTGTCGCGGCCCCGCACCCACCGGCGCCCAATCGGCGCGCGCGGAAACCCAACCCGCCCCCCGCCCTCTGCTCTGCCAGCTGCGCGCAGCCCCCGCCCCGCCCGGCCCGGCCCGGCCCCCCGGCCCCCGGCCCCCGGCGCACGTGACTCCGCCCCGGCCCGCCCCGCCCCGCCGTCCCAGCGCGCCCTCCCATTGGCCTCTCTGGAGGTCCTGCCCCCAGCCGGGGCGGGGCCGGGAGCGTCCCGCCCGCCGCAGAGCTGGGCTCCTGCGTCCCGACAGTGCGCGGCGGCCGGACCGGGCTGGCTGGCGGGCGGAGCCGGGCCGGCGGGGCTGCTGCGGGGCGATCGGGCCGGGCTGCGGGCTGCGCCATGGTGAGCGGGGCCGGGCGGGCCGGGCGCCGCGTCGGCGGGCCCTTGCAGGAGGGGCAGGGGCGGCCCTGGACGGGGTGGGGGCACGCGCGAGGCGGCGGGTCCCGGGCCTGGGTCTCCGCGGCGGGGGAGGGGCGAGCCGCCGGGGGCGCGGCTTCGGGGGAGGGTCCGTTCGGGGGGCCGCGCCCGCCGGCGGGGGCCTTTGTCCGCTGCGCTGCGGCGAGATCCGGACAAAGGAGGCGGCGGGGGGCGGAGGCCCCTGTGCGGGGACCGGGCCCCCTCCGCGCCGGCGCGAGTGCCCCGCGGCCCGCAGCTGTGCGCCCTGCGCCCCTGCCGGGCGCTCCGGGACGCTTCGGGGTGTCTCAACATTCCGGGAGAGACGGGGGTCCTGGCTGCCCCCAGCGTGGTCAGGAGGGCTCTGAGGGGTGGGCGTCCAGGCGCGTCTGGCGTCCATTTCGTGGGCGAGGAAACTGAGGCCGAGCCGCAGCGTTCGGTGCCGATCAGGTCGGCAGCGGCTGCGCGGCGTGGGCTTGCCTGGGTCTCGCGCTCCCCCGTCCCCAGCCCCAAGGAGGCTGACTTGAGTTCCTCTCCAGCTGTCGCCCCTGGCCCAGCCCCTGCTTCCCCCAGCCTTGCCTTGCCTCGCCTCTCAGAGTGAGGGGGACGCAGGCGTCGCCTGGAAGGGTTAAATGAGAGGGTGCGTGGAGCGCGCCTGGCACCGCGCCTGCACGCCGCCCGCGCTCAGCACGAGGGCGCTTGTCATCCCTGAGTCCCGTCCAGCATCGAGTCTTCAGCACAGGTCACCTAGCCTGCTCCCGTGGGGGCCAGACTGGGATTCACCTGTCCTCGAAGAGGAATATGATACTTTAGAGTTCAGAAATCCAGAGTTCCAGATCTAGGCTGCTTAGGTTTGAGCTGTGTGACCTTGGGCAATTGACTTAACTTCTCTGAGCCACAGATTCTTTATCGGCCTAGTAGGAAGAGCAATAACTCAATTTTAGGGTTGTTCTGAGGCAAAAATTTTGGAGACATGTGCAAAAGGTACACAGCTTAGGGTTTGACACATAATAGTCACTATTCAACTTTTGTAGCATCCACTATTTCCAAAGTTGTGTGGCCCAACAGGCTGACCCTCGGACTGCCTGTGGGAATGACCAGTGGGTGACAAATAGTGTGGGAGCAGGAGCCTCAGATCCGGACCAGAGGAGACCCCACCTGACCTTGGGGCAGCCCCAGAGCCCAGGCTCCTGCGTCCTCTTCTGCCATGACCTGGGCGATTCTGGAGCCAGCTTCTCTCCTGGAGGAGGCAGAGGGTGAGCTCACAGTAGCCACAAAGCTGGGCATAGCCCTGTTCATGTTAGCTTGCCCTCCTCGTTGTCGTCCCTGCTGTGCTTGGTCCAGGCTCTTGGAGGGAGGGGCCTTGTGTGAAGTGGCCGGGGCCTGTTGGGGCCTGGCGGGGCCTGGCCCAGCAGACATTCCACCGCAACCTGGTCGTCCAGGTTGTCCTGTCCACAGCCATTTCCCTAGTCAGAACCCAGGGCAGGAAGTGCTTCTAGTTGGTGACCTGGGGTCCCCTGAAGAGGCAGGGCCTGGTCTGTCAGTGCCCTTGCCAGGTGGCTTTGTTGGGGGGAGAGGGACTTGCTCCTGGGATGCAGTGTTAGTCCCGGGGCTGGGCAGGGCCCTGAAGCAGGTGGGGGCTGCTGATGTGGGGCGCTGTCTGCTCAGCCAGGCTCAGCAGCCTCGTGATGTGCGCAGTGAAGTGAGAAGAAAGCAGCAGTGTGTCCCTGGGGAATGGGCTGCGGGTGTCACTGGGCCTGGCCAGACTATTTATTTGCCCTCTGGTCCTGGGGGTGGGGTCAGGGACTCGTTTCCACTTTACACACTGAGAAACTGAGGCCATTAGCAGCAGCGTGCTCGAGTGGATGGGAGCAGGGCCAGAAGCCTGCCCTGGACCCTGTGTGCGTCCACCAGGGTGAAGGCTGGTTTTGGATGCCATGGAGAGGCAGGGTCACCTGGGTCCTCTCCTCACACTGGGCAGGACCTAGAGGAGAAGCCAGGGGCCCGAGGAGACTGGTGACTGGGGCAGGGGCGGTTCTGATCCCTGGTGGTCTGCTGCTCTCTCTGGGCCTTGGCAAACTGGACACCAGAGTTCCAGCACCACTGCAGCCTCGTTGGCAAGGGCTGGTGCCGGCTAGTGCTCACCTGGAATTTGTTGATTCTGTTATTCCAGGGGACACGTGACCTCTGCTAGGGGACACAGCATGTCCTATGCTTCACCCTCCTTTGAGGGCAATTGGGGGACAGAGAAGTCTGCAGACGGAGAGCCTGGGCTTTTCCAGGAGTGGTTGATGGGGCCCAAGGTCTAGGTTGGGTGGGGAGCCCGCTGGCCCTGAGCTTCAGATGCCTTTTGCCCTGACCCAGGGAGCCAACAAGGGGGTGCTCCTGTGTGTCACAGACCTCCCTCCACTGCTGGCTGGCCCTGCCCTGGCCCTCTGCAGGTGGACAACTCTCCCTTTGCTCTTGGGGTCCCCCTCCTGATTTCCAGCTCTTTGCTCTTGGCAGCCCACTCAAATGCCTGCACCTCGGTTTTCTCATCTGCAAGGCAGGGATGCTGATGGCCAGCAGAGTCAGCCCGGGGGCCTGGGGACTGGGTGCCTGTGTGGGAGGGGTGACGGTCGTTCTGATGTGGTCCAGGTTTCCCACGCACATGCTGGGCATCTCCCCAGCCCAGGCTGGTACCCTCTCCATGCCACCCTGGCCTGTGGGCGTTGCAGGATCACAAGGGGCCAGCTGGCTCGTAGGAAACAGCTGCACTCCGGCCTGAGGAGGCCCAGGACAGGCTCAGCGGGGCTGGGGTCCACCTGGGCAAAGTGGGCACAGCCTCCCTGGCATGTTGGGCTGTGCTTCTCGGCCACCCAGCCACCACCTGCTCTCACTGCCCCCAGCAGCATGGCAGAGTCCTGTGGGAATCCACAGACACACCTCGCTTTCACCCCCCTCCCCACTCAGGCTGCTGGCGAGGGCACGGGGATCTGTGCACAGGGTCCAGGGTCCGGGGGTGGCCTAGGGTTGGGGAGCGGGGTCTGCTGGGATTCCCTGATTGCTGCCTTTGAGGGCAGGATGTCCTGTAACTTCTCACTGTGTCCCCAGTCTTGGAACACTAAGCAAACTTTACTGAGACCTACTGTGTGCTGGTGACAGGGCAGAGGATGCAGCTGCGGGCAGTGGCCTCCTCTTGCAGACTTGGCATCCATGGGGAGCAAGATGGCAGGGAGACACCCCAACCCACGAGCATCCCAGGCAGCAGAGAGCTCTGGGAAGGACAGTGATGCGGGCGCGGGGAGAAGGTTGCTGGAGCTGGGTGGTCTGGGCAGCGGCCCTCAGAAGTGCCTTCTGAGAAAGGCCCCAGTTACAGGAAGGGGCAGCCACAGCACGGTGAAGGGACACTGCAGGCCCAGGGGACAGGCAGGGAGAGCCCGAGGTGGAGGCAGGGAGTCTGGATTCTCTTCTGAGGCTGGGAGGGTCTGAGCGGGAATGATGATCAGAGTTTTTAGATCAGTTCTCAGGAAATACTTGCTGAGTGAAAGAAGGAACCAGAACTTTCAGGGAGGGCCCCGGGCAGGCAGGCGGGACAGTGGCTTGGTCACGGGTTCTGTGCTTGGGGTGGGCGGGGTAGGAGGCCAGTACCTGCTCTGCCCATCTCCAGGCCTGGGTGGTCACCTCTCTCCTCAGCCCGTCCCTTTGGGCTGGGGCTGCCTGTGCCTCAGCTCTTTATCAGCCCCAGGACCGCTGGTGTCCCTGGCTTCGTGGGTGCCTCTTGGGCTCCCCTGTCAGGCCCTGATACCATTGTTGGATCTTCCGCCTCCTGCCCCTGAGCCACCCCAATCCCCAAACATACTTACCCTGCCCACCTGAGACTGACTTGCCTTCCCGCCCAGGAGGCCTCTGTGGAGGCGGGAGAGGAGGTGGAGGCAGGGCAGCTGCAGGCCCACTCCCGGGCCCGAGAGGACAGGACAGGCGGCAGTGGGGGCGAGGCCAGGCCGCGGGGTGAGCGGGGCAGGCTGGCTGGGGGTGCTGGCCATGAAGCCAGGCTTCCAGAGGAGGCGCGGCCAGCACTCTGGGGGGGCGCCTGGCTTCCTGGCCAGGAGGGCGCCCTGCAGGAGCTGGCATTAACTAGGTCAGAGCTGCTCTCTGCCTCCCTGGGTTGGCATTTGGGGCCAGGTCACCCAGTGTCGCAGCTGTGGAGCCTGGCCTGTGCCTGGGGGCTGTTCAGCAGCATTTCCGGCCTCGACCCTCCCAGTGGTGCCAACCTCCCCGTTTATGATGACCCAGAATGACCCCAGGCACGATCAGATGTCCCCAGGGTGGGGAGCCTGCAGTTGAGGGAGCAGAGGGTCTGGGGAGGGGGCTGCCCGGGCGGGGGCTGCCCGGCTGGGAAGCAGGAAGCAGCCATGGGACGCATCGTGCTGGCCTTTGGTCGCTGTAGACTGGGTGGTGTCCTGTGTCCCGTGACTGACAGGGGTCCTGGCTGTCGTGCTCACGTGGGTGGACAGCGGGCCATAGAGAGGGATGGCAGCGGCCGTAGCTTCAGGGCCGTCGCCCTCCTGCCTGGGGCCTCTGCAGGTGGTGGCAGTACTCACTGGTTGCAGGACCTGGTCCTGGGACACTGGGGTGCTGATTTAGGTGCCTTTGACCTTCGGGCAGCACCCCCCCATCCTCCCAGGTTGGGTACGAGTCACTTCTGATAAGGCCACTGTGGCCCACGGACACACCGCTCCGTCCTGTCAGGAGGGAAACTCGCCAGGGTCCACCTGTGTGGACGCCGTCTCCTGACAGGAAGTGCAGCAGAAGGGGACCAGTCCTGGCCAGGTGCAGACTGAGTGCCTGGCCCTCCCCCTGGGGCCACCTGCTTTGTCGCTGTGATGGCTCTGTGTGGTGTGCAGGGAGGAGAGAGGGCACGGCTTGGCACCAGACAGCCTGCTGGTTTCAGTGTCCCGGAGTGCGACGGTGGTCAAGTCCAGGCTTGCTGTGGGCCCTGGGTGTCGCCTGCAGGAAGAGAAGAAACCCTGGCATCCGGGTTTCCTGGACCTCGTGTGGCCGGGCACTGCTTCCTCTATGGCCCTCGGCAGCTCCTCTGGCGGGGACTCAAGCTGGGCAGCGGTGGGAGCTGTCTGAGATCGAGTGGGTGGGCGGTGGTCCAGTCCGCTGGGCCCTGGCCTCCCTGCTCCCACCCCTGGGCCAGGCCTGGCCTGGGCATGCCCTGCCACACTGCCCAGAGGGGGATGCTCTTGCTCCTGGCTGCCACCCAGAAATGCTGTTTCCCATAGTCGGCCTCCCTGCACCTCGATCGCCCACCCGCTCAGCATCATAGCTCCTGGTCCTCGGTGTTCCCATAGGGCACCTGCATTTGTAGTGACAAGCATTTTGGAACACTGACCTGTTTGCAGTCTGGATCCTGCACCAGGTGCTGAGCGACGTGCAGACAGGGCTGCTCCCGATTCCTGCCCCCACAGGGCTCCCCTGAGCATCTGTATCTTGGGGACCCTCTCTCCTGCTGGCTTGGCCTCAGTCCATCCGGGGTCCAGAGTCCCAGGTCTTCCCGGGCCAGCCACAGCCCCTGGTGGCAAACACCATTGTCTGCTGTGTCTTCTCACAGGAGCCCCAGAGGGACTTGGTTGCCGTGTGTGTCACCTATTCCCCACAGGGGCAGATGTCATTTCCTTGTTCAGATCCTTCCTCCGTATCCTTCAGGAAGCCACTGGCTCCTCTTAGTCCCCGAGTGCTTACTGCCACCAGTGGTGCTGGCTTCCAGAGTGTACATTTTTAACAGAAGAGCCAGAGGAGCGTCCAAGCCCTCCCGCAGCCCCTGCCACAGCTTTGGAGGTGTCCTCTGTCCCCCTCCCCTTCGTGACTCAGGCCGGCCTAAGCCAGGGTCACATGCTTGGTCTGGTGCAGAAGCAGTTGGGGTCCGACACTTGACGACGCAGGCTGGGGTGAGCCTCTGGACAGACAGCAAAAGGCGGGCGTGTTTCTCGCTTGGATGAGAGTCACTGTCAGGGCTGGAGCCCGAGCCCGTGTGCACCTGCGGCCCAGCCCTCGGGGCTGAGCGGGAGGGTCGCTCGAGTCCAGGAGTTCCAGACCAGTCTGGGCCACATAGCAAGACCCTGTCTGACAAAAATTAAAATTAAAAAACAAAATTCGAGCCTAGGCAGATGCCAGCTGGCACTCCCGAGGGCGCGGTCCCTGCAGGGGCCTGGTGCAGCCTCATCTTCTCTGTCTTTCAGGACGCTCCTGTCCAGCCGGAGTTCCAGCCTCACTGAGCCAGCTGCCCCCGAGAGCTTCCTGCCCAGGAAGCCCCACGAGCACTGACCATGTCTATCATGGACCACAGCCCCACCACGGGTGTGGTCACGGTCATCGTCATCCTCATCGCCATCGCCGCCCTGGGGGCCTTGATCCTGGGCTGCTGGTGCTACCTGCGGCTACAGCGCATCAGCCAGTCGGAGGACGAGGAGAGCATCGTGGGCGATGGCGAGACCAAGGAGCCCTTCCTGCTGGTGCAGTATTCGGCCAAGGGACCATGCGTGGAGAGGAAGGCCAAGCTGATGGCCCCCGGCGGCCCAGAAGTGCACGGCTGATCTGGGCCACGAGGCTTCCGGTCCTGTTTGCAGCTGGCCGAGTGGCGCCAGGAGGGGCAGAACCACACAGATTCGCTGCTAAGAGGAAGGGTTGACGCTTGCTGGCATGGCCTTGGCGGGCTTCGCCATCGCATGCACTGACTCCAGGGTCCTGGCTGTCCTGGGCTTCCCCTTGGCCTCCTGGTGGGGCTGCCCATTGCAGGCAGTGGGCAGGCCTGACCTTGCCGGGGCTGCGGCCCCGTGGCGCTTTTGTTACTTGAATGTTTGGCTGAGCCTGTTCCCGACAGAGCTACTACTGTAACACGTGGACTAACACACCTGTGACCTGTACATAGGCCCCACGAGCACGTGCTTAAAGCCTTTTTTGCTGAATTTTTAAAATATGTATCGAGCACATGGGACTGGTTGATTATGGCCGCACTCTCGATGAGCAGAGGCAAGACCATGGAGGGTCTTAGACATGCGAGCCCGGGGTTGCACTCGGCAGGAGTCTGATGTTACCTGCTCATATGTGAAAGCAGTGAGGCGTCAGCCCGACCTCTGGCTGACCAGTCTGGGTGCTTGGTGATGTCTGTCTGGTTGGTAGTGGATGAAGAGCCACGCCCCCCCCCCCTTTTCTCCAGGTAGATGCAGCTGTTAAATAGCGGTGCCTGTTGTTGGCGGCTTATTGCAAGGAAGCTACGCACCTGCTTGGGAGCCAGTGAAGGACGAGTCAGGGCACACGTCCCGAGGGCTGCCAGGCGCCTTGGTAGCAGAGCAGCGTCTTGCCTCTCTGGTGTCGGGCATGCTGAGTACTCCCCCTTATCACAAGCTTTGCTGAAGTCACTCTGATCCTCAGAAACGCCAGAGCGCTGGCAGCTACTGTCAGCTGAAACCCCGTTGGCCCAGGAGAAAGGTTTTGGTTTTGGTTTTGTGTTTAATATTTTCTGCACTGGAGGGGAGGCGGCAGAGGCTTGGGTTTCCCCGTCCCTTCCCTTTTCACAGGTTAGCTTCCTTTCCTCTCTGATGACCACCTACCTGCCGGGTATTGGATTTCACTTTCTTTAGTGGCCTGTCTCAAGTCCCCTGATCTCTTCAAAGGCCCTACGTGAGATGCTCCCTAGCAGCACGAGCTTAGCACAGCTCCAGAGGGGGATGAATTTCAAGTTCAGGAATTGGTTCTCATGGATGAGTTGGTGGCTTTCGGTGGAGACAGCCTGCATCGCAAGGTGTCCCTGGTGAGTTTGCTTAGGTTTTTAATCCCACCACTAGTGGTAAGCACATTCTACCCCACCACTAAAATGTGACTTGTCATCCTGGTCACACCAGTCGGAGGCTAGCCCTGGCTTTACTTTGCAGTGTGGCCTCACACACTCGAGCCACCTGCAAGGTGGGAAGCACAGAGCTCTGGCCTCCTGGTCATGCTGGAGACTCTTCTAGCTAATCCATTTTCTAGAGCTTTTCGGGGAGCACCGGGAGCCTTCTTTTTAGCAGCATACACCGAAATTGGGGTTCAGAAATAAAGCAACAGCCTAGGGTGGGAGGGTGGCTGACAAGGCCATCTGTGCTACAGGAGAGCGGTGTAGGAAATGCCCTTGGCCCTGATAGGATGCCCGAGAAGAGGTGGCGGAGGGACAGCTGGACGTAAGCCAAGGCGCGGGTGGGGCCGAGCTGGGAGCAGCAACCCAGCCATTGCAGCCAGGCCCAGAGGGGAGGACAGAAGGCCCAAAGGTGCCAGCTGAGGACCAGGGCAGGTCTGCTCCAGGCAGCTGGGTGAGGCTGGGTGTTGGAGCCACCCTCTTCCTCTCCAGGCTTCTCCTGCTACTCATGTCCTGGAGTGCCAGGAGTGGTGGGCCGCACCTTCAGCCTCTGGTCCCACCCCTTCTGCTGCCCTCGCTCTTCCCCGCCCCGCTGTTCTCACTGTGGCTGACGTTTGTTTCGAGATGACGAGGCTGCTTTCTCGTCAGTTTCACTTTGGAGGTTCTCTTGTCCCCTCCAATAGCCAGGGACATCTGCAGACCTTGAGTTGGTGGTCAGCAGAGCCAGTGGCAGTACTGGATGAGGGACTGGCCTGGCGGGGTGCTGGTGGAATCTTTGGGAGGAAGGTGACAGTGTCTGTGGAACTGGTGAGCAGCACATAATGGCTGTCCCTGTCCTCGTCAGGGGCTACTTCTTTTAGCATAGATACAGAGCCACGCACTCAAATGGCGTAGCAAGTTCTGACCTCTCTTGAATCTCTATCAATAGCCCAACTGTTGTTCAAATCTTCTGAGTCCAGTCAAGACCCACCCTTCCCCCCCATGTCACGGCAGCAGCGGCAGCAGCAGGGCCAGCAGCAGGGCCGGGGAGGGACGCTCTGACACTGAGCCGCTGAAACTCGGGCTGGTTTTTCAGACAGATCGTCCAATGGACTGTGCTACTGTTTTTCTCTCAAAGCTACCAAGTTTGTGCAATAAGTGGAAGGGATGTCATCCCTGTTCAATAAAAGCTGAATGACATTCAAGCTGATTTTCTAGACCACTGAGAAAACCTTTATTTACAATAAATTTCAATAAAATTTGCATAAATATATTCCCAATGTACAGTTTTCACCTCTGATTCCTTCATGTCGTTTTGAGTTAGTCTGTCCTGTTGTCACTCTTCCTCTCGGGTGCCAGCGTGGAGCTGACGTTGGAAGGTGGAGGGGCACTGCCAGGTAACCGGGGGGCACCTGCAGGCTCAGGGTGCTCAGGCTGCACCTCTGTCTGGGGGGCTGCGTCCTCAGCCCGGTCCTGGCCCTCCAGCTTCCTCTCCATGGTGGCCACCAGGATCTTGAGCCACGCGTTCTCAGTGAGGAGGGTCTTGGAGGCGTCGGCCAGCGCCTCCAGCTCGCGGGCCTTCTGTGCGTACAGGGCCTGCAGCTGCTCGCTGTGGCGCTGCAGGAGGCTGTGCTGCTGCTCCAGGGCGTGCTGCCGCCGCAGCAGCCTGCGCTCATCCCTGCGGGCATGGGAGAGCTGGCCCTCCACCTGTGCCTGCGCTCGGTGGAGGCTGCTGATCTCTGCTCTCAGCTTCTGGATCTCCCGTTCCAAGTGGGAGATGTGCCCCTGCTGGAGGACGGCCTCGCTCTGAAGACACTCCTCGGTGGGAGGGCTGGCCAGGCTCCGCGGGGTGGACGCAGGGTCCGAGTGACGCAAGATGAACCTCAGCAGATTCGGAAGGGTGATGGGGAGGTCTTCGGGGTACTTCACACTTAGGTCCTTTCTGGGGAGAAAGGGAGAGGAGTCAAGGGTCAGACACGGCACAGGATGGTCCACAAACTGCTGCGGAGGTCAGGCAGCTGCTCTACCCAGGGAGACATCCTGAGGATGTTATTTACTGAAGGGAAGGAAGATGAGCGTGAGTGGGCAGTTCTCTGCAGCACGAGCTGTCCGTGATGCCCGCACTGTGACAGGCGGCTTATCTTAACTGTGCGGCTTCCTGAGGATAGAGCTCAGCTTCTGTACACAGCCTTCCAGAATGACAAGTGCTCCCAGGATCAAGCCTAAAGCCAGCGACACAGGCACCAGCAACTGCAGCGTGGGGGCCACTGTGCGCTGTTGGCTCAGGGACCATGGAGCATGGGCATCCTGGGCAGGACTCACTGTGTCACTTTGTGGTCATCAACAATGCTTGGTGAAATCAGAAAAGCCCGAAACAAGCCCCTGAAATGCTTGTGTCCTCAGTGAGTATTTCTCGTGTATCCAAGGCAGAAGCTCTCAATCCCCAGGAGACCCTGGGCTCATGCCTGGAGAGGTCCTACTGGCAACAAGCCCAACCAAGGGGCTCAGGTCAAACATGGCTGCCGGCCCTGAGAGTACAGAATACGGAAGGAGGATGACGATGGACAGGGCCTCCCATAGCTTTGTTCCAAGTCCTGATTTAGAAAACTCCCTTCTGAGCTTAATTGTCTTAAGAGCCAGAGTCTCTCACGGATGCAGTCACCTATGCATGCACAATCCGGCTGCAAGGGACCAAAGTTAAAAGCTTTTATGCCTGAGGTGGCCAGACAGCATCAGCTCCCTCAGACACTAAAGGAATGGAGGTCACGAGCAGGGGCTCCACAGGCAGCTGCCCAGAGTGGCTCTGCTCTGTGTCACGTCTTCTTAGACAAGTGACTTATCCTCTGTTAAAAGGGGATGTTAAGAGTATCCCCTAACTCATGGGAATGTTGTAAGGATTAAATGAGTCAATGAAGACACAATGTCAGCTGTTTAAAAACCTGCAAGTTCCTTAAGCAACCACTTAAAACTTACCTCTCCATACACAAAGCCAGTGGCCAGATACCTAAAAATGATACAAGGGGTTCTATTGATGGGCAGCTCTTTAGGAAATCAAAATGGAAGTTTTCAGGTGATATTCAATACAAAGAACATGGAACCTTGCATGTAAATTGTTTTCTAAAATAATGTGAGTATTTAATTGTCCCCTCTATCAAAGCACAGTTCCCTGGACATGGACACTTTCTCCACGTGTGATGTCCAGTGCAGCCCCTGCAGAGGGCAGCTATTAGGTCAGCAGAAGCTGGGCCTACCACTGCGTCTGCAGCATGCCCTCATCTCCCAGGGCAGAGGAGAGGTGCAGCTCCCCTAGGGAAGGGCCGTGAGGGGCCCAGCACACTGGTCTGGAGACGTTGGTAAGCACATGATCTCAAGTCCTGGGGCAGTGCCATGAACTCCCTCGTGGCCATGTTCAGATGCTTCCATCTATTTGCAAAGTAGCAGGACAGAGTATCAAAGTTTCCACAAAAGTAGTTCTTTAGGAAGCATGGTAGTAAGAGGCGCCCACATTTGTCTGATGCCCCTCGAGTCTTGAGGGAAGGGGCTGGGCGCGCCTCAGAAGTGGCTCTTCCCCAGGGACCACCACACCAAAGGCTGTCCTGTTGTTGGAGTGTGGATACCTCCTGCCCCTGGCTGAGGGTCAGGCCACAGCACCTGCATTTTGACATGTCACCCAGACAATATGATGCAGGCAGCTGGTCAGGAGGAGTGGTTCTGAGATGTCCCTGTGCAGGAAGGTGATGGTGTCCCTCAGGCCCACCTGGCCGCCTGCCTCAGTGGGGGGCAGCAGGAGCAGGATGAGCCATGTGCACATGTGGCTGAGACAGGCTCCTCTGCAGCTGCTCTCCTTAATCTTTATGAAACGAGACCTGCTTGTCACAGACAATTTGCTAGGATGCAGAGATCCGCCCCCGCTGAGCAACCACCCTCGCCACCTTGACATCTTCCCTGCTGTGCGGTGTCACCCAGAGCAGGCACGAGTGTGCCTTTTTTAAGTGCACATACAATTTCAAGTTCCTTTCCCTAAAAATAGCATGAGCAGGTGAACACAAAAACGGCCTCGTCACACCTCATCAGTCTTCTCATTTCCTCTTTCCCAGGTATCAGCTCACGTCACCTGCCCGCTGACCCCTGGGCAAAGCACACATGCCAGCTGGCTGTGAGCTTGCCCACTTGTGCCTCCCATTTGTTTTTAGGAAATGAGAAAAATTCCAATCCAAAGCAATAAGGCTTTGATTTACTGAGAGTTCTCTGTGAGGACAGAACGGGACGGTCTTCTATTCAATATTTACACTCCTCACCCTTCCGATTCAAGGGACAGAGGAAGGGGCAGGTTACCGACCTGCCCAGGTCTGGAGAATGAGCTCAGTGTCAGGCTTCTCACACCAGACAGCTTCAGCGGGGAAGTCCCATCCCAGATGCAGGCCTCCCCATGGCCACCACCTGGCACTGTCCTATGTGTGTCCCTTTGTCCCCCTCAGTGCATACCCATGCATTCCAACAGCTGAGAGCTTCCTCACACAGAGGTACAAGCCAGGTGCTATGCCTTTAATACTTCTCCAACTATGTACGGAATGCGAACATTACGTGTCGGTAAACTACATGCCCGACTTCTGTCCCACATAGATGAACCTGCTGGAGTTAGAGTCCATGATTCCTTGATTGTGTGGCAATTTAAACACTTCTTAGAAAGAAAAAGGCTCATCATGACCCAGCCAGCAATATAACAGGATGAGTCACATTCTGATTTTAGTGCATGATTTGACAAGACCCCACCACCACAGGAAGTGTTCCAGCAAACGTTCTTAAAGAGAAATGGCAAAACCAAGCAGTGAGTCCAAGCCCGTGCAGGAAGTCCTCTCCCAGAGGAGCCGGTGAGAGGAGCAGGGGCACAGCGATCCTGAACGGGAGGCAACCGCTGCACATGCCGTCAGGGCCTTCCCTAAAGGACCTGTGGATACCCTGCCAGTAGAGAATAGGAGTGAAGCCCACGAGGACCCATCCTAAAACCAAAGGGAATCTGTACTTAAAGAGGGCCAAGAGTTACTTTTCTTTTCTACTGAAACGTCTGCACCCACGTTCACTAATGGCCAAGCCCTGTCTCCTCTTGCTGCTAGGGTCTTTGGCGTAGATGCTGTAATAACTCACCCTGGAATTCCATGTAGGTGAGTGTGACAAGATCAAGGTGTCAGCCCTATGGCAGACATGCACCTATGCCATTGATAAGCAGTCCCCACTCATCCCCGTAGGAGAGGGCTGGGGGTGTTGGGAGGGCTGAATGAGAACAGAAGTGGAGGAGACTCGGGCAGCAGGGCGCCAAGACCCACACCGACCCTGGGCCTCTCCTGCCCGGCCTGGCACCTTCCACATGTCCATTCACATGGCCCTGAAGCTGATAAAGCCTGCTGGCCGCACACTGCTCATGCAAGAAGCGGACTTGGAGAGCAAGCTTCTTCAAGAAAATTAGCACCACGTGTGACATTCTGACACTGGAGCTCTTCTGCCGCGTGGTGTCAACAGCACATTTTTTGAACAGTTTAGTCCTAGAGATTGTTTTGTATGGGCTGTTTTCGTTTTTGTACTGAGGACTGAACCTGGGGCCTCGTGCAGCACTCTACCACTGAGCCACATCCACAGTCCTTCTTATATTTGAGACAGGGTCCTGGTATATTGCTGAGGCTGTCCTCAAACTTGCAATCCTCCTTAGTCCCCAAGTAGTTGGGATTACAGGCAGGTGCCACCAGCACCTGGTGGCAACTTAAATCCATTTACAACTTAAATCCATTTCATCTTCAGACCTCAACAAGAGAATCTCATGTGCCCCACATTGAAAAAAATGCAGTCTTACCTGTTGCAAGGAAAAAACAAGACAGTAGGAAGGCGGTCGACCATGAATTCCCAAGGGAGGTCATTCTGAGACACGTCGATCCTGGCAGACAGAGAGAAAGTAGAGGTAAGTAAGACAGGCCCCTGGAACTCCGAGCTGAAAGAGCCTCTCCAATAACTGAGGAAGCTGGTGCTCTGCCTACACCATGCTGGCCCGGTCCCGACTGAGCGTCAGGCACCGTGCTTTCAGGATAGCAGCTGTCCACCTGGGGAAGTGTGGCACTGAAGGCTAATACAAGGTCCTGAAAGTAATAATGACCTTCCAAAGAATGCCTCACTGACACCCAAGGAACAGTTCATTCATCTGAAAGGATCTGGCCAAGTACTTTAATGCCTGAATGAGTTCTGGAAAAAACTAAATCACTGAGTGAAATATACCAAGGATAACAACTCTTTCATAAGTTGTGAGTGTGGATGGAAGCTGAGCAGATTTTAGATTATTATTATTTTTTTTTTTCTGGTGCTGGGGATTGAACCCAGGGTCTTGTGCGTGTGAGACAGGCACTCTACCAACTGAGCTGCATCCCCAGCCCTAGATTAATTTTTGAATACAGAAAACAACATCAGCACTGAACCCTGTGCTCCGGTAGTCTGTGTGTGGCCCTCACAGCAGCTGCTTTGGTGGTCAGTCCTCAGGCCTGAGCTGGGCCTGGGCACAGCTCCTGTGCAAGCAGCCTGGACAGAGTGCTGACGGCATCTTGAAAGGAAGGAGTCCTGCCATCCAAGTGGAAGGGCTGCTTGGCCAACATGCACCAGAGTGCATGCAAAAGCTGCAGTGGGTGGAACCGTGGACTTGATGGGAGGCTTCCAGGAAGCACAGCTGGCATGGGGTGGGAAGGGGCAAATCAGTACCATGTGTTTATTTGAAAGGATGAAATTTACTTCTCAAAAAAATGGCACACCTGAATGAAAACTAGTTTACTACAACTTAAACCTGCCTCTGCCTGCGGCAGCCCACCTACACACCACAGGCCTGTCTTTCAGGCAAGTGGCGTCCACACCATGTCCTACCATCACGTGCTTCTTCCTTCTGAGTTTTACTTCAATAAGAGAGCACACTGTGAAATCAAAGGAAACACTGCAAAGACCCCCTCGGAGGCCGGGCGCGGCCACGCCTGTGATCACAGCAGCTCGGGAGGCTGAGGCAGGAGGATCTCGAGTTCAAAGCCAGCCTCAGCAACTTTTTGCGAGGCCCTAAGCAACTCAGTGAGACCCTGTCTCTAGATAAAATACAAAATAGGGCTGGGGGTGTGAATCATGGTTAAGTGCCTCTGAGTTCAGTCCCCAGTATCAAATAAATAAATAAAAATTAAAAAAAGACCCACTCGGAGTTCCACTGGCTCCCTGGAGCCTGCTTTCTGGGATTCCCACTCACACTGGGTCTGCAAGCTTACGGCGCTTGAGGAGCAGTTAGTATCTCCTGCTCCATTCTTCTCAGTTCACTGAATGCAAGGCATTGCTCCTGTGAAGGGACAACAACCCACCAATGCCAAGAGACCGCCATTCCTCTACTGCTGCGCTGGCGCTCCTGTTTCCCTCGCTTCCCAAAGTGAGACTCACTGGGTCAGAGACACGTAACTGCTGCAACTGCTTCTGTGATCCCTGCGAAGGTTGCCAAGCATTTTCTACAAGGATTTTGCCTATTTACTCATTGCATCAGCTGCACACGACTGGGCCAATTCCACTCTATTTTACCAACACAGGATTGTCACTTAGAGGCACTTATTCATTTAATAGGTGTAAATGATACATTGTTAGTGTTCTAATTTACTTTTATTAGGATGGAATGTCCCCAGTTGCTTATTCACTCTGTCCTCTTACATGAAAAACTTGCCCGTACTCTTTCTTCACACTGGAGTCCCTCTCGCCTGTCCTTAAACCAAGCTAATGGCAAGAGGTCTGGAACTCTGATCCTGACCCGTCACAGGCTGTGTGATTCTGAGGTTACCTAATCTTTCTGTGCCTCAGTTTCCTCCTCAATAAACGACTGGCTTCAGTGACTGCTTGAGGATGAAGTCATGTGTATATAAAAATCTCTGAGCACATCACTCCCCAAATTTGGCTCTAATTATTTATTACTGACAGTGCACTGGATATAACAGGTAAAATACAAAGGCTTTAAATTACTTATGGTCCCATTTTTTAGAGTCTGTTTTCCTTTACTTGTCTTTAGGGTACATACTTCTAATTAAATGTATTCATCTTTCTTTTATTATTATTTTTATCATTACTTATTTATTGGTACCAGCTATTGAACCCAGGGGTGCTTTACATAAACACTGTGCCACATCCCTAGCCCTTTTCATTTTTTGAGACAGAGTCTCACTAAATTTCTTAGAGTTGTGCTGAATTGCTGAGGCTGGCCTTGAATTTGTGATCCTCCTGCCTCAGTCTCCCAAGTCATGGGATTACAGGTGTGCGTCACCATGTCTAGTTCTGTCATTAATTTTTCAAGTACTTCTACTTGGAAAGTTTTCATCTTTCAAAAGAAGTAGCAAATCCAATATTCTATGTTATATTTTTTCTGTGATTTTATCCTGTAACTAATGTGTCTGTGGAGTGTTTTGTTTTGTTTTGTTTTGTTTTTTTGAGGGGGGGAAACATAGCTTAAATCTAAACAACCTCCAGTCCAAACTGTTTACTACTTGTTTTAGTCAGCCTCTGCATCACTGGGACCAAAATACCTGACAAGAACAACTTAGAGGAGGGGAAGTTTATTTGGGGCTCATGGTTTCAGAGATCTCAGTCCACAGAGGGTGGCCTCCATTGCTTTTGGTCCAAGGTGAGGCAGAACATCATGGGGGAAGGGCCCAGCAGTGGGAAGATGCTCAGCTCAAGATGAGGTCAGGAAGCAGAGAAAGCGACAAGGAACCCAAAGAACACATGCACCTTTCCAGGAGACACCCCCAGGGACGCGCTTCCAGCCATGCCACACCTGCCTATAATTACCACCCAGCAAGCCCATTCAAACTAGGAGGGATTGATTGGGATACAGCTCTCATAATGTAATCACTCCCTCTCTGAATATACTTGCAGTAGTGGGAGCTTTTGGGGGGAGACAAAATCTGAATCATAATACTACCTCAACTAAAATCTCTAATGGAGAGCCGTCTTTTTCCAAAAGAAAAAGAAAAAACCTGATTAAAATTTTTGTTTTGCTTATGAGGAGCCCACATACAATACCCATGCAATCAAAAAACTAGAACACAAGGCTCTCAACCAATCCTTCCTCGAGATTTCACAAATGAGAAGGGACACAAAGGTTGGTACTCAGGTCCCAGGGTCAGGGGGCAACTGCAAGGACCCCTGTTCCCATGATTCTAAGCAGTCAGAACTCCAAATACTCAGTCAGTCCTAAACACACTCACATCATGAGACACTCAGAATTCACCAGGAAAAGCGGGTTTCAACCAGGCTCTGCTCAAGGCTTCAGCAAAGTCTTGCTCAAGGTTCGTGGGTACAGCCTGGTACACCACAGCCACGCTGCAGGGAGGGCGAGGGCAGCACACAGGCTCCCTTACCTGGCCACAGTGAGGGCCTCCACAGGCAGGAGACGAGCTAGCTGGATAAAGACGTGATTGAGGGACGGACAGAAGCCACACCACGGTGCATAGTAGAGCAGCAGGACATCCTGTGGAAAGGGAAGACGCCATCACAGCACCTGCAAACAGGCTCCTCCCTTCTCCCTGCTGCAAGGGGTCAGCCTTGGGCCTGTGCGGAAGTCACAGGGCCACTTTCATCTTTCAGATCTCGTGTTGCACCACTAGCAAAACGTCACGTAGCTAACACACACATCAAACACGGACTGGTCACGCCTGGCATGGGGGGCCACCTGTGATCCCACTACTCAGGAGGCTGAGGCAAGAGGATTGCAAGTCTGAAGTCAGCTGAGGCAACTTAAGGAGTCCCTGTCTTGAAATAAGAAATTAAAAAGGGCCAGGGAGGCAGCACAGTGTAGAGCACCCCCGTATGGAAAAAATAAACACAAACACTGCTCCCCCCAAGGACACAGCTTTGGAAATTATTTCGATGGGGACAGAAGGTTTCATCTCTGCCTCCCTCATGACTCCATACCTGTCTCCGAAGGACAACTTCCCAGAAGGTATCTGTTGTCACTTCAGTGATTAAATGCTGAGAAGGGAACTGGGTAGGATCACTTCCAATGAGATGCCTTTTCAAGGGACTGTAGAGAACGCTGAAGTTTTGAATAAAAGACTCTAAAAATAAAGAAAAAAATGAGATCAACTCTTTTGTAGGTACAGGGAGAGTAACTGGCCTACTTTGAACTCCATGTTTTAAAAACAGAAATGACTTCCCATGCTTACATTTATTAACACTTTACCTCTAAGCAAAGCCTTGCACAAAGCCGCCCAGGGTGCATCTGGCTTAGCTTTGGTAGTATTAACTCCCAGAGTCCTGCAGATAACAGAACACCGTGCGGCCCTGGACGCTGCAATACTCACGGACTAGGAATCCCAGGTTGCTCTTTTCTAAAGGGCCTGGAACACACATTCGCACCACACAAGAAGGCACATGCCACCAACATGGCCCAGTCTTTTCAAGAGACTTCAACTGAGGATGTGAGACCTCTAAGCGAAACTACAAAGGCAGAAACGCACAAGCTACAGCTAAGTAGAAGGCGCATAGCACTCGTCAGGTTGAGGACACAGAGCTAGTTTTTTGTTTCCTTCATCAAGATTCTTCACATTTCCTTTTTTAAAGGTTAGTGAAAATAAACTCAACCATTTGTAATGGAAAACACCTAAATAAAACCTATATATAGCCAAAAGCCCTAATTGGAGCTTTACCATTCCCACAAATGCCATTAGGGTCCTCTCTCTGCCTTGGCTGAACACTACTCTGAGTTTCGCTTCTCTTCTTCTAACTCCCTCCACTTTGAGGTCCTAACAAACAACAGCATGCTCAGCAGGAGGAGGAGGAAGTGAAGAATGTCATGTGAATACTAAAGAGACTTCATCGTCACATCTGAGGGACGCTTAGTTGCTACATTGTTGAAACACAAAACTAAGAATTATTTCCTAATCTGAAAGCAGCCTAAATTCTGAAACTGCCCCAGAGACAGCTGACTTGAAAGTGAACTCTCCAACCCAACAATGTCACAAGCACATGGTCTGTTACAAAAGGACACTAAGAACCCTCACCAGCTACAGGACAAAGAAATGAACACATTACGAGCTCATCAAATGATGGGAGTATTACTGAATTTCTTAGAATCCAGGAAAATCCGATGAACACTTTCTTTAAAAAATAAATGCTTGCCGGGTGCAGTGGCGCATGCCTGTAATCCCAGCGGCTCATGAAGCTGAGGCAGGAGGATCATGAATTCAAAGTTAGCCTCAGAAAAAGTGAAGCGCTAAGCAACTCAATTTTAAATAAAACACAAAATAGGGTCAGGGATGCCACTCAGTGGTTGAGTGCTCCCAAGTTCAATCCCTGGTACCTAAATAAATAAAATGCTTGTTTCATTTTAGGAAAACCCAACATATCAAAATACCCTTAGAAAACATGATTCAGGAGTAATTCTTAGTGTCAAAAGATTATGTCCTCCAGAAAGCAACTGGTCACAGGCCACTGTTAAGCACCAAGGAGCACTCGTGATCACCATGCATAATTTGGTATGGGGAGCCAACAAAACTGTGACTCGGGCACAAACCCACTCCTCCTTGACTGAAAGAGGATAGCTGGAAGGACTGGCATTCAGGGACTCTTGAGTTTACTCTTGCTTTCACACCCTCTGAACTTGAAAATAGTTTCCTTCACTACCAAGTTCCTCCTCTCTCCATTTGGCAAACACGTCCCCTGAGTCTCCAGTGAGGCTGAGCTAACAAGGCTTTTGAATTCTCACTTCCCCCTCTGTGTGTCCAGGGCTCCACCAAGGTCCTGGGAACGGGCAGTGTGGGTCAGCAGCTGCTGCTGCCAAGCCCCAGGGGCAGGCTCTGGGATCTTACCCATAATGGAGCTGTAACCCCGGAAGAGGGTTTCACTAGTTTGCAACCTGACGTTTGTTTACTGCACTTGACCCCTGCTTGTTACAATCCAGGCACCCAAGGTCACAACAGCATTCCTAGAAAGCGGCAGCAGAAGGCAGAAGAACAGATCGGCCTGGTGGCCTTGAGGCTCACGCATTCAGACCTGCGAGACAGCAAGGATGGCAAGTGCTCTGATTTCCTCGCTGCTCGAGAAAGATGTGCTGTTAACTGCTCCCATTCATCAGCCCTGGACGCCCCCCGAGAATAGCTCTCCCCTCCGTGCCTGGTACACAGCCAGGTCCCCTCTGCTGACAGCTGGCTCCACCTTAACAACGTGAGAGGAACGAGAGCTGGACTAAGTCTTACCCCCTCAGATTGACAAGCTTATCCAAAGTTTGGAGCTGGGAAGTTTCCATGTCATTTAATAGACCAAATAAGCTTCTTTTCAAATTATGACTGATGGATAAAGATGATGTCCAACTGTCTACAGACTTAAAATGAGCCACAGAGCTGCCATCGCCCCCACAACTCAGTGTAAAGAGCCCTGTCAATCCGAGTTACCTATATTAAGTTAAGCAAAACTTAGTAAGATGGGGGAATCCACCTACAGTACCTAGGGTGAACTTCATGAGCGTTTGTTTTGGATCCAAGATATAATGAGACTCTTCTTTCACATCAACAATGGTGGCAAACTCTTTCACGTGAGTGGAGCTCGGAGCACCCAGCCTCTCTGCATATAACCAAAATAAATTGGAATCCAGAAGGTAGATGTTCAGGGTCTTGTTGGTCCTGCAGCTCAGGCCTGTGAAGGTCGTGCTGGCCACACCCACTTCAGGGAAGAGATACCTGTTCTCCTCAATGTGAGGAAGGGAGCTCGGGGCGGCCACCTCACATTTCTTCTCCAGGGAAGAGAATGCAAGGGCGGGGGTTTCAAAGACACCTTGTTCAGAATCGATGAAGCTCACCACGCCCCTGTTAATGGTCCTGCAACACGCAGTGTAGTAGCTGAAAGGGCTGTAGGAAGTTAAAAAATTGCTGCACTCCATGCTGTCTGATGCCGCGTGGTAGAAGGTCTGCTCCTTGAGGTAGAAGGAATCCAGGGCTGCGGCCATCTCCAGGAAGCTGCACTGCGGCATGCTGGCCGAGCTCGGCCTGAGGCCCCCAGCAGTCTGGTTGACGCACAGCTCGCAGACGTTGTGGATCCTGGAGAAGGAGTGCCCCTGGGGCAGCACCACACTGTTGCAGCAGGGGGACACTGCCACTGGCAGTGTGTCCAACAGCGGAGCCGGTGCCTGTGGCGCCAGGGACTGGAACACGGGCGTGTCCACCCGCCGCAGGTGCTGAAGTAGGCGCTCCACCACCTGGTCCCCATGACAGTTGTTGTACTCCAAGGCCACTTCGGTGATCTGAAAGACAGGGTGGAGCTGGTGAGAGGTCCCAGGATGCCTGGAAAGCAACTCCTCTGGGTGGGGTGGCAGGCAGAGCCCAGGCTAGGAGGCCAGCCTCACGGTGCAGCAGCCTTCCTGGACCTGCTCAGAGGTCGGGGGTACTTTTCATGGCATGCCATTCTACTGACAAGCAGTGAACACTTTTTTTTTGAGACTGAGGGATCCTAGAGATGTCTTAGCCCACTGGATGAGAGGAGGAGGGAAGGGGCTGAGCCCAGGACTCATGCCCAGGCTGTCAAGGAACAGGAAGAGAACTTCCATCCCTCCACTGCCAGTGGGGTGCATGTTCCTTACACCTTCAGAATTCCTCCACAATGTCTTCTTTCTATCTTCGTTAATGAGTCTAAAAACTTTTCAAACAAATGTATCAAAGTATTTCACAACAGGCTGGGCACAGTGGCACACGCCTGTAATCCCAGTGGCTTGGGAGGCTGAGGCAGGAGGATTACAAGTTCAAAGCCAGCCTCAGCAATTTAACAAGGCCCTGAGCACCTCAGTGAGACTCTGTCTCTAAATAAAATACAAAAAAGGGCTGGGGATGTGGCTCAGTGGTTGAGTGCCCCTGGGTTTAATTCCTAGTACCAAAAAATAAACAAATAAACAAATAAACAATTTTTACAACATACATATTTCCATACAAGGTCCTGCCTCACAGGAGGTCAGCAATCCAGCCCATTCTGAACCACACTCGCCCATCTCATCTCCCCTACAAGTCAACCTCTTCCTCATCCTCTATCACTTTCTCTGGGAAAATGGGATCATCACATGAGAAAACGGGTTGATCTTCAATTTCTCCTGTGGCAGCATCACCTGCCTCAAATACAGTCTGCTCTGACTCGGGTGTGGCTCAGCGGCGACCCATCACCAGTCCACAGACACTGCCCCAGCTCAGGTGTCCCACCTGAGTTCAGACCACCACCAGTCTCCCTCTGAAGTAACGGAACCTGCACACTGCCCCGCTTTATTTTCAAAAATATGACCCCAAGCATGATGACACTCCTTGGCCAAACGCCATCTGATGGGTCCCTCTAACCTGGCCCATTTCCTTGCCCTTCTCTCCAGACCAGACCAGGTGCCTTCACAATGCCTTGCCTTTACAGAGGCCGGGACGGGAGGGGCTGCCGTGCACACCTGGTGGGGGCCTTGCTGCCTCTCTAGTCCCTCCTGCCCAGGGGCTTATGGATGCCACAGGCAGGGAGCACATTTGATTTACCCAGCTAACCATGGGCTGGCACAGAGCCGAGACCAAACAAATGCTCCTGAAGAAGGATGGCGTTTCAGGAGAATGCATGCTCCCCTCTGTTATTTTTAATTTACTTGTTCTAATTAGTGTACATGCCAATGGAATGCATCTGAACCTTTTGAAAGATCATACATAGAGCGTAATCTCTCATTTTTCTGACTGCACATATTGCAGGATTATGTCGGTCAGGCAGTCATACAAGTACGTGAGGTAATCATGTCTGTTTCACCCCTGTCCTTCCTTCCCCCACACCCCTTCCCCTCCCTCCACTCCCCACACCTAATCTAAAGTAACTCCATTCTTCACCCCTGTCCCCCCATTTTCCGCTTATTTTGTTGAGAACAATCACTTTTCCCTAGAAGGATCAGCAATTCAGATGTATTTTTTTTCCAAGATTCCTCCATTTCCAAACTGAGTATCTGACCCTAACCCAGTTTTGTGAGAAAGAAGAAGTTATAATCCAAAGACATTTACTCTCTTGAAGGGTGTGTTTACTTGAATCAAATCTCACTGCAGTTTGGTAAAAGGTGTTCGGTCAGGATTTTATTTCGTTAAAAAATAGATTGTGTGAGCACAAAACCATTCAATGAGTGTAATTCTAATTTGGAAAAAACATGTTTTATAACAATGTTTATAGAATTAACTCAAAACGTAATTATTTGTGTAGAAAAACTGAGTAATTCTTGGAATACAGAAAGAGTTTAGATGATGAACCATTGTTTTAAATGGTTGTTCTTTTCCTCCCATGCAGAAGCTTCTCAGTCCTTTCTGGAGTCCTTTTATGGGACCCTGTACTGAAAGTGGAGCCTCTGCCCAGCCTGGAACTGTGGGACACTCAGTGACACAATGGTGGGGAACTCCTCCTTCCTACTCCCAGCACCCCATAAAATTTCAAGATTCACTGTCATCTTCTACAAAATGTTCACATAAGAAACCATCAATTCCATTAAAGAGAGCAAAATTCCTAGAGTCTTTTTCTTTATCTCTTTCATTAATCTCTCCTGGAAGAAAGTTCTGTGGACGCAGCAATGCCCTCCAGGAGGAAGGCACACACTGCGCCTGAGAACTGGCTTTCACATTCCACTCCCCGTGCAGTTCTGAAAACGCACCTGCACGTACCGTCCTGCTTCATTGACTGTTTGATGCATGTTTAATTCATTTGAACTATTAGGGAAAACTTGGCAAATAATTTAAAATCTTTGTGCAACAGATGCTTTCTTCTCCTTTCTTTTATCAGAGAACTTCCTAAGTCTGATTGCAATATTCATGCTGTGCACCAGCCTCACACACTGACTGTCTCAAAGAAACTCAGAGTACGAGAGTCACACAGACTCTGCTGGCTGCAGGGAGCATTTCCTTTGATTTATAAGTTGCATAATACGCAGTGCAGCGTCATGTGGCGGAGCTCTCTAGAACTCCGGAGACGGCAGGTGCCAGTGCTTTGTGTGTGTGCACGCAGATGCACACGTGTAAGAGCCCCCACCCGCTCCTGGGCTTGGAGTGGCCATCCTCTGGCCACACCTGTGATGCCCAACATTTGTCCTACCACAACTACTTCCAGGGTCCTCGTCCAGCTCTCTCAGGCCCAGGCCCTCACTCTAGGAGGACTGCTCGCTTACTTCTCAGCACTGTAAGCTGCTTTGCTTGCTTCCCTTTTTGCTAGGTTTCCTGTGGTGAGGGGAAACAAGGCTGCCACACACACACACACACACACACACACACACCCACACACCCATGCACACACGCGCGCCTCAGCCTGGCTGCCATGATGCTCATCTCCCACCTCACCCAGGCAGCTGCTGAGTTTGCCTCTGGTCCCTGCTGCTGCTGCCCCCACCACAGATACTGCTACTCACTTTTCTGGAATCCTGCTGCCAGGAGAATTACAACTCTGGTCACACCTCTCCACTGTCAGCGAGACTTTGATGACTAGGTAGTGCTGAAATCCTCGGAGAAGTCCCCCAGGCCCTGCCCTCCGAAGGTCCTTCCAGGTCTTCCCAGCGCACACCCTCCCCCGCAGGCACCACAGAGTCCAACAGCGTGACCTGCTGCGGCCTGCCACCACGGTCCCTACGCCAAGGCACTCCCTCCTCAAGCTTCCCTCAGCTCAGCAGTCTCTGGGCTGCCTCTAGAAGCCCATCTCAATCACTCTCCCCCAAAACCTCTCTAGGCCCCCACCTTCTGAAATGGTGTCCTCTCTCCTCTGATTCCTGCTGACCCTGGGCCTAGGGCTGACTGCTCTGTCCTGAGTTATGAGCAGGTTCTCAGTTCTCTTCCGGACCTGTCTCTGAGACCAAGGGACCAAGACTGCTATGCACATCCTTTCCCTGAGCCCCGAGGCACTGTGCTCAATAAAGCCTGGCCAAACTGACCCAAAACCAAGAGGGAAATGTGCTGGACAGATGTGTCACCTGCCTCTGTAATTCACAACACTGTGAATGCGGGAGTCGCCTGCTTTTCAGTCATGACAATTATACTCTCAGGTTCAGGAAATTCAAATATCTCACAGGGATGGTGGGAACCCAAGGAGAGGAGCCACAGACAAACTGAGGCCAAAAGAAGGCCTGTCAGCAGGTACTGGAGGTGGGGACAGGGTGGGGAAATGTCCTTCCAGGAACAAGCCGGAAAGCAAGGTCCCCCTCCAGAGCCTACACCAACCAGGGCCCTCTGGAGAGGACCTGGGCTCCTGTCACAGAACACACCCTGCCCAGGTCGCTGGCACTCCCCACGCAGAACTTCAGAAGGTGACATACAACTCCATAACCACAGCTGCCCCTGGGTTGAAAGCCCTGTGTCTCCCATAAACCCCTGAGGGCTCCTGGACTCAGGAGAGGCTGGTCACCAGGAGGGTCAGTTCCTAGCACAGTTCCTCTGCAGAGCAGAGGTTCTCTGATGGAATGAGGAGGCTCATTACTTGGCACCTCGTCACCAGAGGGAGGAGAACTGCTATGGCTCTCTCCTCTTTTGTCCCTATACCAGGACAGCAGTGCTCATCCAGAAGCTCCAGGAGCAGATAACAACTGAACAACAGCTCCAAAGCGGCACAGCGTGCGGTCACTGGAGGAGCCCTGCCCTCTGTCCCTCCAGGCCTGCATGAGGGGAGGGAGGGGCAGCGTCTGCTGAGCCTGGCTGTGCACACAGCTGTCTGAAATTGGTTTAGGCCAATTAAAGGATCCTTGAGGGAAAGAAAAAATAAAACCCCCAGTAAATCCAATTGAGCAATCCCAGGCCGCCTCTGCTGATCGTTACTGCTCTCTCTAAGAGCCTCCAAATGATCCATGTGTAAAACAAACTCACACCCAGGGACTGAGTGCCCCAGAAAGCAGGAAAGGCGGAGGGAGGGCAGACTCCCTCCCGGAGGTGAATTTTCTCTGAAAATCCCGCTGGCTCTCTGTGAGACAAGGAAGTTGAGGGAAAGCAGGAGCAACATCCCCGCTGCTGCTCCTGGCTGCTGGGCTGCGCACCTCTTCCCTGCTGACCCTGTGACGGCCAGGGCCAGCAGTCTGGCCACTCCCTCAGGAGACTGGCATTTCCTACGCCGTGCCAACCCCCGCTGAGTTCCCACACTCCTGCCTCAGGAAGGGGAGGCTTGGACTTTCTCTGGAGAGGTGGTTTGATCTCCCTTCCCACCTGCTCTCCCAAGACCTGAGCAGCTGTCCATAGTGTGGCCAGAGAGACCAGGGTGGTCCCTGTCGGAGGCACAGGCTCTCCAGTCCACTAACAGGAGGGAGCATAGCCATGGGTGGCCATTCCTGGCAGCCCCTGGGATACCAGGCAAATGTCCTGGACGTGGAGCAAGAGAGGCCGAGCTCCGGGGCTATCCCAGCCCGCCGCACTTGACCGTGACGCCTCTTACCTCATCTATTAAAGGGTGGCTTTCGGCTAAGGGATTAAAAGGTATGAACAGAAAGAGCGCTGGTCCTTTCTTGAGCTCGTTATGCAGCAGGAGACTCTTGCCTCCGTGGGGCCGCAGCCATCGGAAGAGCGTCTCGCGGTTCTCCGAGGCCCACTTGTAGATGTTCTCGGCCGTGTAGTTCAGGACCTCCCTGGGGAAGACCTGCAGGGGACGAGTGCACAGAGGGTCAGGGGCTGGGTGGGGCAGGGCTGCACCAGAGCCCAGAGCCATCCTCCAGAGCCCACGCTGCCTGGGGAACCCAGGGCGCCCTGCAAGTGCGCTCTGCCACCCAGACTTCCCTGCTAGGGCAGACAGCAACAGAGGCAGGAGACTGCCTATCACCGGTTCCCCTCCTCCCCTTCAGATGGACATGCCCACCCACAAATAACCTCCCCTGCCTGCTGGTGGCCACAAGGACCACTGGCAGCCTGTCCCAGGAGAGCCGTGAAACTTCACTGTGTATCTGTACCGGATAGGGACTCCCTGCAGGAATAGCAATTATGGAGTCAAGGACCTGTTAGATTTTTACCTCGGTCCTAAAATCCTGTCCCCAAGGGGGAGACAGAGCTCCCATGAGGCAGAGGCTGCATCAGCACGGCTCACAGGCACCCCCAGTGACTGGAGGACCTGGCAGAGGAAGGTCCTCCATGGCCCGTGAATGGACCGTGGCCTGACTCATTCCAGGCTGCAGCTCACACCGCGTGTGAGAACACGGAGCAAAGAGCGCTCAGGGTTTGGCTTGCTTTTCTACGACAATCAATAAAGGTGAACATAAAATTATTTCTTAAAGTCCAATGATATATAGATTACTGGTTTCAAGCAGAATTCCCAAAGAGGTGCTTTGGAGAATTTCACAATATGAGATACTCGATACCCTCTAAGGTAGAAATCTAAATTACCCACAATGAAGATGTCCACTGCTTCCGTTTTTTATATTACTGTCCCCAAACATGCCATTTGGTAAAAGGCATTCCACTGCTAAACCAGCCAACCTTACAAAGTACCTAATTAAAGCAGTAAACCTGATCTATTTCAGAGTGTCCCCTCACAGTGACACCTTTTTTCTCCATCTGTGTAGAATTTCTTCCTCAGTACCCTTTACTATAAATAAATATGATATACTTAGGCCAGGAATGAAGAATGTAGGAAAATGATAGCTAGCAAAAGCAGATGAAGTCAAAGGAAGCTCAGGCACAAGCAGAGTGGTGGGTGGTGAAGAGACCACGGCAGCCATGGCACCCAGGGGGGTGGGAGTCTGAGAACACTGAGACAGGGGCATACACACTTCTACTCGGAGAGCACAAAAACCCATCGGACTTGGAATATAAACCGCAAGAAGCAAAGCACAACATCTGGAATACTGGAGATCCAGGGAAGCCAGGGTGATGGGCAAGCAGGGCCCCCAGAGAGGGCCTGACAGCGTCTCTGAAGGCACAGGACCCACTAGTTGAGCCACGGGAGCCCAGGCTTACTGGGGACATTCCTTACTCTGGGTAAGGGCTGTCAAGCATCATATGACCTACAAGCCCCTGACACTGTCACTCAGAGAGACAGAAAGCACTGAAGAAAAAACTTCTTGGTGATGTGACTGAGGAAGCAGCCATCAACAGAGGAGCACGGGACTGCACAGGACACCCTCAGAACAGCTGAGTGGAGCCCCCTCCCCAAAAACAGAGCAAACAAAACCAGGGAACAAAGGAGACAACTGAAAACGGAGGATCTCTGGGGTGAGAAGTCATCAACTTCTCCCTGTGACTGGACAACTTAAAAAATCCTTTACATCAGCAAAGGAGAAAAGTATGTCACACTGCCACCCTTCATGAAAGAGGAATGAACAAAGAACACCCCTCGCCCAGTGGACGCTCAATCTCTGAGAACACAGGCCAGAGTAACAGCTCTCCCAACAGTGACTGCGAGTCCATCCAAGACGGACACTGACCAGGCCACAGCAAAATCTAAGAACATAAACAAAGAATTGTAGACTGTTACATTCCAGAGCCCTGGGAAGCATGGACTCTGAAGCAGGAGCGTGGGTGAGGCCTGTAGGAACTCCCAATCTGCACGTAAAGTCATGTGTGCTCTCCTCGGGAGAGCATCCACGGATCCAACCAGTCTCAAAGGAGTCTGTGGCCTCCACATGTTAAGAACCACTGCTCTAATACAAATGCAATTTCAAAATACTTACAAGTGATGTGTTGAAATGTCTATGTAAATACACACTTCCAGAGTGTACTAAGGATACCAGTTTCGCAAGATGTTTATTTGTGATAACCCCAAATCGTACTGTTCCTAGGTAATCTGAAACAGAAAATTTTCCTTTATTAAAGAAAAGGCCTATGCCTCAAAACAACCACAACCCAGTGATCAAGTCCTGATGCACAAGTCCCCCGGAGCAAGGCTCTCTCTGCCTGCCTAGCCTACACGGGAAGGAAAGGAGCTGTGGAAACCCTCCTCTGGACAGTCAGCAACCCGTCCAGCGTCACGTCTACCTGAGAGGAGTATCTCCCACATCACATTGCTGAGGAGCCCACTGGGTCTGTCTGTGAGGCTCGGACCTGCCCCTGCTCACTAGGCCCACCTCAGGGCCAAGGCGGCTGCTGTGATCTCTGGACACTTCCCCTGGCTGGCTCCTTTGCCTCATTCACCTCCATTCCCACCTTCTTCAACAAGCCTTCCCTGACCACCCGCCTCGACTCAAACACCCAGGGATGGTCTACAGGGCACGGTGCCCCTCACTGCTCAGGTCCTTTCAATACTACTATCCTATTTTTTATAGCACTTATTGATATCTCCACAATCTTAGTCATTTATTTAGATTTTCCTTGGTCCAACTTCCTCTTCAGAATATAAGTTCTGTAAAATTAAAGAGACCTTGTTTATTGCTGGCACCCTGCACCTACAGCAAAGCCTGGGGCATGGACACAGCTGGAGACTGATACACGTAGATTAAATGAGCAAATCTAGCATACAGAGCACTCACACAAATCAGGAAGAAAAAGAAAATGGTTGAGACAGGCAGACCACAGGACAGAAAATGCACATGGCTGAGAGCTATGGAAATGCACAACCCCACACCATCTCAGGAGAGCAAAATAAAGCAGAATGCCACTTGTTACTTCAAACTGCCCAAATTTAAGATATAGGAAATGTAAAGTATTGATGACCACGTGAGCAGGGAGTGCTCCCGCACAAGGCTGGCAGGGCAGGGAGGGCGGACTCAGCCACGTGGGATAGCGGCTTGTGCACTGCTTGCAGCAAAGTGGGACATAGCCAGCAACCCCACATCTGCACCAGACGGTCGCCAACAGGTACCTGCAGATGTCGGGAACTCCAAGGAGAGCTCTCTGCCCTGCAAGAACAGATCTCGACACACATGACAGGTAAAGCAAGCGAAAATGCCAAGATACCTTTTGTGTTAAAAAAATAAAAAAGAACTCACACTTGTAAAACAGTATTTTCCCTATAGTTGCATAAATTTACAAATGTAAAAAGCCTGAAAGGAGGGTGTGGTGGTGTATGCCCCTAGCCCCAGCTGAGGAAGGAAGATCACTTGAGCCCTGGAGTTCAAGACCAGCCTAGGCAACACAGAAAAACCCCATCTCAAAAAAGCAGAAACAAATCAAAGATTCTGAGCCAGGTGTGATGGCATACTCCTGTATCCCAGCAACTTGGGAGGCTGAGGCAGGAGGATCGCAAGTTCAAGGTCAGCCTCAGCAACTCAGTGAGGCCCTGACTCAAAATAAAAAAAATAAAAGAGGTGGGGATGCAACTCAGTGGTTAAGCACCTCTGGGTTCAATACTTAACACCAAAACAAAAAACAAAAATACAAAAGAAAGAAAAAAGAAAAGATTCTGAAAGGTTAATAAAACTGGTTTGGTGGGGCTGGGGTTGTGGCTCAGTGGTAGAGCGCTTGCCTAGCCTGTGTGAGGCACTGGATTTGATTCTCAGCACCACATACAAATAAATGAATAAAATAAAGGTCTATCAGCATCTAAAAAATGTTTTTAAAAAATAGTTCAGTGTCGAGGGACAGACATGAATGAGGACTTCCGGAGTGATGTTTTCACTTTTTTTTCTTAGAGCATAAAATACTGTAATGTCTTGTGATTATAAAGTATTTAGTGTTAGGGAGGGTAAATACGACAGTGGAGGAAAAAGAGCATTCGTTCCTCTCCCCTTTCTGCTTGGTAGTAGATGTTATATAAAATCTGTTCAACTTTAAATTTACCAAGTTATATCCAAGTGGCTAAGATAAAAAACACAAAGGTGCTAAACACATTTAGTCTCTAGTTCACTCCTGAGTCCTGCCTTCCAGCAGTGACATCTTCCTTTCCTTGGGAAGGAGCAGCTGACAGCATGAGGTGGGAGTGACATCCACTTTCTGCCACAGTGGATAATCTTCAACACAAACCTGATGAGCTTAAAGGGGCACAAAAGAAATATAGGAAAAATAAGCCAGAAATTAGAGACTGATGGCTTGTGGCGAAGCAGGGCTGAGAGGCCTGGTGTCCCCCAGTGGGTTCTGATGGGACCCTACCTGCAGTAATGCTTCACATGCCCTTTACACACTCCAAAACGAAATCATCACAACCAACTGAGTGAGGGGAATCCATGCGGAACACGATCTCTAGCAGATAAACCCAACCGTGCTGCACAAGCACCGTGGAGCACTCAGAGGATGAGGGAGAGAACCCACCTAGGCAACTGGAAAGCACCACTCTGACTGGGTGCTGCTGCCCAACAGGGCAGACAGGACTGTATGTAAATGCCAGAAATCTCCTTCCAAATGTGTTTGTCACAGTGGTGTAAATCAGCAATTTTGAAACTACTAATTTATTTACTTCTTTGTGAGTAAATATATTACAGACACAAAGCACCAGGGTTCTCACTGAAGGACTAAGAACTCCCACGGTAGAGGGAAGGCTAAAATGAACGCTGTGGTGCCAGAATGGAACCAGAGAGAATTATATAAACTAGGGCGCCTAAAGCACGTGTGTGTGTGACCTGGAAATGCAGATGCATGTACACATGTGGGTACTGCCTAGTGCTGTCTGCTGAGAAGACCTTAAAGCAAGTCACCCAACACCTATGAGCACATCCAATACCCAGCACATTGCTTTCCAAACACCATTTTCTGATAAAAGGAACCAGGTTCTTGGTGAAGAGACTGATCCCAGAGCTGGGACAAGGAAAGTACAAGATAAGCCTGAAATTTCTTGTGTCAAAGCAAAGAAGAGCTCATAAAAGATGGGGACTTGAAAAACACACATTGGAGAAAAGACTCTTTTTAAAAAGTGGTGCTAGCCGGGCATGGTGGAGCACGCCTGTAATCCAAGCGGCTGGGGAGACGGAGGCAGGAGGATTACAAGTTTAAAGCCAGCCTCAGCAACTTAGCAAGGCCCTAAGCAACTCAGCAAGACCCTGTCTCAAAATAAAATTTTAAAAAAGGGCTGGGAATGTTGCTCAGTGGTTAAGCAGCCCTGGGTTCAATCCCCAGTACAAAAAAAAAAAAAAAAAGGTGCTAGAAAACTGGTTATCCACATCCACACATGGGCTCTTCAAGTGTCCCAGTCATGAAAGACAAGGAAAGACAGAGGAATTATCAGAGGTCAGGTGACTCATGAGAAAAACTGACCAACTGCAATGTGACATCTCGGAGTGCATCCTGTCTGTTTTGACACTAGTGGAAACATTGGGACAATTCAAATATGGACAGAAGTTTAGTTAACAGTGCTGCAATCAATGCTAATTTCTTAGCTTTTACAAAACCCATGGATCAGTTTATTTCTCAGTTTTTGCAAAATCACCATAACATAAAAGAATACATAAAATGTTAACCATGGGGACAGCTTGGAGAGGCAGGTAATCAGGGAAATCTCTACTCTGTTTGCAGCCTTTCTTTAAGTATCAAATTAGTTCCTGAGCTAATCTTTTTTCCTTTGGGCGGTGCTGGGGATCAAAGCCTTGTGCTTGACAGGCAAATGCTCTACCGCCAAGCAACACCCCCAGCAGCCCTTCATTTTTTTTTTAATGGTACAACGTGTACCATTTCCAGGGCTGTCGAAGAAGCAGCGAGACCTAAGGAAAGCTAAGAACTGGTAGAACCTACACAACACTGTCCAGAGGTAAAGGCTGGACACTGGTGGACAGCCACGGTTAAAAGGTAAGAAAAAGCAGCCAGGAAGGACACTCATTTGACAGTCTGCCAAAGTCACCAACTGATTTACTGGAGCAGAGGAATAAGAAGTGACAGCCTGACCTCAAAGTTGATAGAGGCCATTTAAAAACCATTTTAACTCCATTAACAAGAATGGACAGTCTACCTACCCAAAACAGACTCTGACACACTCAAACACACTGCTGTTTCAAAACCTTACTTTTCACATGTACAGAAATGTACAAAAATCACACTTCTATCGAAGTTCCTGCGTAGAGTGGAAATCTTGCAGTCTCGTGAGAACAAAGAGCACTTGGTTAGCAGAGGAAACCTACAGAGCAAGGGCTATGGGAGAAGACAGCACCACCCCTCCGTGGCCACAGCACCTTCTATGAGAGCAGGCCCAGCTGTTCCACAACAGGGGTCTTCATCACTTTCATCCTAAACATAAGGAGGCTTCAATATTCTAACAACTTTGAATATGTTGAATAACTTAAAACCTGCCAGCTTGAGATCTCTACTAATCACAGTGACAACCAGTGTCAAAGAGCACTGTGAAACTTTGGACTGTACAGAGGGGAGTGAGGGGAGAGTGGGGCGGTGGGGATGGGAAGGGCGGCAGAGTGAGACAGACATTATTACCCTGTATACATGTATGAAATTTTTTTTTTAAATCAAAAGAAGTAAAGGAAAGGGATGAGGGAGAGGGAAGGGAAAGGGGAAATACTAGAGAATTATATTGACTGATTATATTGCCATATCATGTGCATTATGAACATGCAACAATGAATCCTACCATTATGTTTAATTATAATGCACCAATAAAAATATGGAGAAAAGAAATTTAAAAAAAAAGAGCACTGTGAGCTGGGCATGGTGGTGCACACCTGTAATCCAAGCAACTGGGGAAGCTGAGGTAAAAGGATTGCAAGTTCAAGACCAACCTCAGCAACTTAATGAGGCCCTAAGCGACTCAGCAAGACCCTGCCTCAAAAAGAAATAAAAAGGGCTGAGTATGTGGCTTAGTGGTTAAGTGAGTGCAATCTCCAGTACCAAAAATTAAAACGAAAAAAATAAAGAAAGCACTGCAAGATGTACAAGATCTTGAAAGAACACTATGTTAAAAAAATTAGTAACTAAGTAGTTTCTACAGCTGCTCATGCAGGCAACTAAGTAGGCCAAGGCAACCAGGCAACTCCTGCAGGTCCTCGGGGAGGGAGACTGGCTTCTTTTCTGCATGCCAGCAAAGGAGCTGAGCCCTGGGCCCTGTGTCCCTCAGCTGCAAGGCAGCCCCCTGCCCATGGAGCTGCCACCCAGGCCCTCTGCAGCACATCCCAGAGCACTGTGGTGCCCGTGCTTGCCCTGCCGTCTTCAGAACTCAAAGGTCTTGCTGAGAGCCCTTTATTTGCATCTACTTTTAAAGTGAGGCAGGTTTACTCCTGGTCATCTTTTAGACTAGGGTTCCTTGGCACTAACAGATGCCCTGCTCCCGCCTCCTGCAAGCCCTGGGTACAGCTCCACCTTCTCTTCCTGCGCCTTCCACACACCACCATCACCATCTAGCTCACGGCAACCTCCATGGCGCAGGGAGAGGGAAGGAGCTGAAGTGCCCCGTGCTTTCCACTCAGATCCATCTGGACTCTCACATCTGCATCAGGGTTTTTGTTTTCGGCATTTTGCATAATGTTTTAATGTCAGCCTGTTTTGCTTAGCATTGTTTGCCTTAAATTCAATTTTCAATATTAAAACTTCAGTTTAATATTAGGGTAAAGCACACATATTCCGAGCCATGAATCACAACAGGGAGCCAAGAGATTAACTTTTCAAACATTCCAAAAACGAATAAGAATAGTTTATCTTTTGTTAAGAAATAGAGCAGCCTTTTATTTTGTGCTATAAAAGAAGTAATTAAGGGTCCTGCCAGAAGCAAATGATCTCAACTCACACTCATCACGAGCAGACTATCATGACCACACTTGAAATATTATCTGAGGATGTGCCTGTAGGAGATGGAGTACCTTATTAAAGAACTGGTTTCCCCAGGACTCCTGGGTGGGTCCTGCAAAGAGCCGTGAAGTCCAGAGCTGCACTGTTCTAGATGGAAGCCATGAGCCACACATGGCCACTGAGCCCTTGAAATGTGAACAATGAGGACATAAATCTATTTAATTGTAAAGTGACAATTCAGCTACTGGAAACCTTAAACAACTTGGTTATGTGCATCTTTTTTAGATATAAGTTTTACAAAATCTAAATAACACATAAAGTCTTTCCAATAAAAAGTTAGTGTCTGAATTGAGATGTGCTATTAAATGTAAAGTATAAAAGTATAAAATACTTTTTTGGGGTAGTACGGAGGATTGAACTAGGGGCACTCCACCACTGAGCCACATCCCCAGCCCTATTTTGTATTTTATTTAGAGACAGGGTCTCACTGAGTTGCTTAGTACCTTGCTTTTGCTGAGGCTGGCTTTGAACTTGCGATCCTCCTGCCTCAGCCTCCCGAGCCCCTGGGATTGTAGGTGTGCACCATGGCACCCAGCATAAAATACTCTTTAAAAACTTGGTTCAAAAACAAAAAAAGGTAACATATCTCAATTTTCATACTGATTATATGTTGAAATGACAATCCAGATATAATAGCTTAAATGAAATATATTTGACTAATTTAACCTGTTTCATTTAAATTTTTTATTGTAGTCAATAGAAAATTTGAAATTAACTGTGAATCATATTACATTTTCATTGGACTATGCCAGGATAGTAATGATGAAAAAACAAGATTTGTTTATCTCAGGAAGAAAATTAGGCAGAGATGGTATGTCTAACAGCTAGTAAGTCTTGCCAGGTGTGGTGGTGCACAGTTGTAACCCCAGCAGCCTGGGAGGCTGAGGCAGGAGGATTGCAAGTTCAAAGCCAGCCTCAGCAACTGAGGGAGGCCCTAAGCAACTCAGCAAGACCCTGTCTCTAAATAAAATACAAAAAAGGGTTGGGGATGTGGCTGTGGTTAAGTGACCCTGGGTTCAATCCCCGGTACCCAAAAGAACAAAAAAACAGTAAATCTTAATAATGAGCAATTAACTAAGAAGGATAAATAAGATAATGTTTCCTGAGTTTCTTCATGAAAATTCCTCCACCAGCAGAGAATGATTATTACCAAGGGTGAGCAGTCTGCTCATCTCTCCCTTTAGAAAGAAAAGGTGTCTGGCCCTAATCACCATGGACTTAATATATTCATTCTCTCAGGCACCTACAGCACTGGGTGTACTAAGAGTGAGGTACTCAAGGAGACCTGAAAGAACCAACATCTGGCGGCCCTGAACAAGGTGAATCTGCAGGCCAAGGTGAACATCTACCTGCAGAGACCTCTGTGTGAGAGCTAAGCTCTCAGGGACCACAGAGAATCAGGCCAAGGAACATACCCATAAAGTAACTGCTACCAAAATAAACCAAAGTATACTTCAAAACTAAATACAACTAGATTGAGTCACATGGCATTTAATCAGCATGACCAAGAAGCCACTTCCTCCCTGGGAAAACTTCACTCACTCCCTTACAGTGGGAAGCAGTGACATTCCAATAGGCACCATGCACACGCAATGCAGGGCAGTGCACCTGCTTGGAAACGATCCCGCTTTACCCTACACTCTCAGGCATTTTTACTAATTCTGCTTCCCCACTCTTCTTTACCAGGTTTTAGACAAGTTAGAACAAAGGAGAACAAAGAATTACATAAAAAGGAATAAAAACCACTCCCTAACCCTTCCCAAGTATTTCCACAGTGAGCCACATTCCCAGTGCTTCATAACCATTCACAATGATGACTTCATCACCCCCAGTGATAAATACATCCATCAAATGGAGAAAGCCTTCAAAGGAACAAATAGAATACAGAAATTTTTGTTTTCAAAACATAAACTATTGCTATTATTTGCATTTTCCCCTAGAAATGTGACTTTGAGGTTCATACATTTTCTAAATTCTTCATATGAAGCACAAAGCAATTATCTAGGGGGAAAAAAACCTGGCATCTGGGTCGCAGACATCCTGGTGCTTGCCAAGATACTGCTAAGTAAACGTGTGACATCTTAGCCATGAGTTTCTTTCTTGTAAGTTAAGCAGGAGAGAAAGAGCAATGTGGTTCCAAATATATTATTTTAGGAGAAAATAAACAATAGAGCCAAATATGCATTGGCACATATATTTAACATTACAGTAAAATATATACCCTGACACCAACTCTTCTTATTTAATACCAAGACAACATTAAATCAATCAATTCATACTTCCCTTATACACATTTCAATTAAAGTCCTTTCTTTTGCTGTCGGAGAAGACTTCACAGTGTAACCTGGTCTGCTTAGTCTGCCTCCTCCACCTGCTGCTTTCAGGTTCTTCTATGGTCTAGGTACCAGCTATATGAACCTGAAGACCAGTGAGAAGCTGTGGCGGGTCATGATCACACCAGGATGCCTGCCACTAAAAGCACTTGTTCTCAGGAAATCTGGTTCCTGCCTATGGGAACTTCTCATTCAGAAGGTATCACTAAAGGCCAAGGGAAAAGCAGAAACTAACCCAAGCTGCTGTGGAGACAGCCCACTAACTCAACAGGAGTTCCAAGAAGGAGTCAGTGGTAGGAATACCTCCACTTGATGTCCCTAGTGAGATGTCATGCTAGCTAGGCAATATTAATCAATCCCTAGGACTTCAACTAGGTCCTGATAAATTAGCAAGGGGGCTATTAATCAGAGAAAGGCATTACATTTAAAGCAGTATCACAGGCAAGGGCAGGAGGAGGGAATTGCCACATTGCACCTTCAGCCTCATCCCAGTGGAGTACAGTGGCCAAAGGCAGAAGGGAGCAAACCTCTGGACCACGGGTCGACTCCCATCTTAGCTCCTGCATTTACTGCTTTGTGACCATATTAGTTTCCTGTTGTTGCTATAACAAATTACCACAGACTTAGGGTTTCAAAACAACACACACTTATCTTAGAGCTCTGGAGGTCAGAAGTCTAAAATGAGTTTCACGTGCTGAAATCAACATTGCTCTGTCAGCAGAGCATGGTCCTTCTGGGGGCTCTAAGGATAATCCATTTCCTGACCTTTGGAGCGCACAGAAGTTGCCTGAATTGCTTAGCTGCAGCCCCCTTCATCTTCAACCAGAGATGACTGGACAAGTCCTCACACCACAACACTCTGACATTGTTCTTCTGGCTCCCAATTCCATTTTTAAGAATCCTTTCATTGCAATGGGCGCACCTGGACAGCCCAGGGTAACCTCCCTACCTCCAGGTCTATCGATCATTAACTTCATTCCACTTGCAACGCAATTCCTCCTGCAGCCTAACAAAGGGACAGGTTTTCCTTTATGGGGAGTCATCATTCTGCCTACCACCTTGACCCCAAGTAAGTTAACAACCTCCTCAGAGGCTTTGTTTTCTCCTCTGGAAAGTTGGGATAGTAACAGTTTCTACTTCAAAAAGTGGTGGTAAAGATGCAGGCAAAGTGCCTGGTCACAGAGGTGCTCAATATCAGCCTATCATGTCCACCTGGTGCAGGGAGGTTCTTTTTTGACCTTAGTTCTTATTGAGCAGCATTTAAAAAGCTTCAGAAATAAGTCATAATGGAGGTAAAAGTATCTCTAGTGAGCTGGGCACAGCAGTACACCTATAATCCCAGTCAATCAGGAGGCTGAGATAGGAGGATCGCAAGTTAGAGGCTAGCCTCAGCAACTTGGTTAGACCCTGTCTCAAAATAAAAAGCAAAAAGAGCTGGGGATGTAGCTTAATAATAAAGCATTCCTGGGTTCAATCCCCAGCATCCCCCACCCTCAAAACATCTATGAAGTAAGAATCCTGTTGCTAAAGTAAACGCAATGCAGTTCAAAGGTCAGCGCTAGGTGCAGGGACAGGCACTTTGGAGTTGCTGACGTGTTGACTCTAATGTACTAATGAGCGCCCAGAGGCCCTCGGAACAAAGGTAGGGAGTTTGAAAGAGTCCCCTCTATGAGTAACAACCATGGTAACAAATGAGATCATCCAACACACCACGTGCTCCTGGACCCTTTTCCACCTACAGAGCACTGCTAGGCCCGAGGCCTTGTCTAAGATTCAAGGAGTCCAAGAAAAAGAAAATAGACGAAGCAACCGCTGAGTCAGCCTTGCTCGGAGCCCTGTTTTCTCAAAGCCTTTAAAAATGTCACACACACAGCAAGAATACCTACCTCCAGACCTCTTGATGTTGGGTAAAATTTCACAACCAAACAGAAAATACTCGGGAAAGGCTTTATTTATGAGTAAGGCTATGGAGTGCGACACGCAACCACAGCACCCGCAGAGCGTCAGACGCCACCTGGTGGAGCAGAGGGGCCCTACACCGCAACTACGAAGATCCTCTTCTAATGAATTCCTCTTTTTTTTGGAACCAGAGGTTGACCTCAGGGACACTCCACCACTGAGCCAAATCCCCAGCCCTATTTTGTACTGTATTTAGAGACTGACTTGCTTAATGCCTTGCTTTCGCTGAGGCTGGCTTTGAACCCACAATCCTTCTGCCTCAGCCTCCTGAGTCGCTGGGATTGCAGGCGTGCACCACTGCGCCCAGCGTTAATAAATTCCTCTTTAAAAAAAAAAAATCACTGAACAGGAGAGCTGTCCCTCATTATCTGGGGAGATTCGTTCCAGGACTCCCCACCCCTAGGACACCAAAACCTGAGGACACTCTCAGTCCCGTCAATAAAATGGCACAGCATGGGCATATAACCCACGTGCTCCTTCCCATGTACTTTAAATCATCTCTAGATTACCTAATATGAATGGTATTCATAGCAATGTTATAGGATATTGATTAGGGAATTATGAAAAGAAAATATCTGCACATGTTCAATATAGATGCAATTTGTTCATGAAACTTTTCTCAGAGATAGAGTTTCACTATTTTGCTCAGGTTGATTTACTTCATCTCAGCATCTTGAGTAGGCAATTTTTTTTAAAAGAAAATTATTTTTGATCTTCAGTTGGTTGAATCTAGGAAACAAGAGGGCCAACTGCATTTCCCAAAGGTGGTACCTAAGAAACCAACGCCACAAGGTTTCCTTATCAACTAAATTCAGAAATTTCCAAGGGAGAGGGGAGTTTATATTACCTTTAGGTAAACCAGCATATTTTCAAGGCGACATTTAGGTATACCATCTGAATTTTCATTAATTCATTAGGATATTAATGTCAAGAACAAGGAAGGAGGATCGTGAGTTCAAAGCCAACCTGAGCAGAAGTGAGGTACTAAGGAACTCAGTGAGACCCTGTCCCTAAATAAAATACAAAACAGGGCTGGGGATGTGGTTCAGGGGTTGAGTGCCCCTGAGTTCAATCCCCAGAACCCCCCCTCCAAAAAAAGAGCCCTTTACCAAATTTTCTTTAGGCAAACAAATAATGAAGGCTCCTGCAAATGTCAAACAGCTCCAAGAAGAGCAGGCTTCCCAGCCGGGCAGAGCAGAGGACAGGAGAGGGGCACCCTCCAGGCTCTGGACCACACGACTGTCATGCAGCACTGTGAAGGGATTACACATTAACAAGAGACCCGTAAGACCTACTGGGAAAAATTAAAAGGAGAGTTGAAGTAAATGAGTAATCATACTGTGAGCCTAGAAAGGGAAGCTAAATGTTCCGAGCATGTCAATTATCTTCAAGTCAATTTATACATTTAATTTAAATCCAGTCAGAGGCATGGATAGATAAAAAGAATATTCCACAAAACACAAGAACTAAAGGAAGCAGAGTCCACACTTCACCATGGAATAAAAATTTATGAAGCAAGAAATTCAATTACATTCATTCAACTAAAAATAGACATCAAGGCCAAGAGAACACACAGGACAGGCCCAACTGCACCAGTATGGACTCTGGTGAAGCAGGCATCGCCAAGATGAGGGAGAAAGGAAGCATCATTTTGTAAAATGGTGTTATTCAATTAACCAACAAGAAGAATGGGAAAAAAATCAGGAGCTGTATATCTTCAGTCAAAATAAAGCCAGGTAGTATAGTGAGCTAAATAACGTTCATATTTTAAAAAGAAGTAATTCGTCATCAAATTTTCAGGAAAAAATAAATCAATCAAGAAAAAGAACCAGAGACTTAATAACATGAAAATATAAAACTGCTGCATAAAGAATAATGATAGAGCCAGGCACAGTGGGCTCACCTGTAATCCCAGCTACTCAGGGGGCTGAGGCAGGAGGATCACAAGTTGTAGGCCAGCCTCAACAACTTAGTGAGACCCTGTCTCAAAATAAAAAAATAAAAAGAGCTAGGGATATAGCTCAGGGTAGAGTGCCCAGTACTGGAGGGGCGGGGGGAGACTGAAGAAGATAAAAGAAGTTGGTGTGGGTGGAGGGGGGAGGAGGATGAGAAGGAGGAAGAGGAAGATGAAGAAGAAGAAAGGCTAGGGATATAACGGACCAGAATATAACCAAGTACTCTTGCCCATACTACTGGCAACTGACAGGCCGGCATCGAGGCTGAGATCCACAGGTAAAGGGCACCAGCAATTGAAAGGAAAGGAATTAAGATAGAAGACAATTCATGTTCTAATGGTGAGATGGTAAAGGAACTCCCCCCAATCTTCTCCAGTGTGGTTTGTAAAGATATCCACCAACCCACAACAGCCTAAAGGGAGTGGCAAAGCACCATAGCAGCAGGCCTGACACCGAAGCCCGGCATCTTGGGGGTGGGAATGAGCGCTCCCCCTACCACACGATACAGTACCCAGTCTCGGTGCTTCACACAGGGCAGAGTCAAATTATTTGTAGACTGATGGCCACTGGCTTCAAGAAACAAATGCTCAGCTCAGAAAGTGGCCTAGCTACTTCTCAGGCAACTTTTAAGAAACATGGAGTCGGGGTCGGGTGGGAGTGGGGGAGGGGCTCAGTGGTAGAGCACTTGAGGCCCCGAGGTCCATCTCCAGCGTGGTTCAGAACCAAACCAAACCACTGAGCACCGGGGAGAAGTGTGCGTTTGAATGCAGGCATCTGCTTTCCCCTGCAGCAGTCTAGGCACTCCTTCAGCTCTGCTCTCTATACGCAAATACTAAGCTCGAACGGTTCTCAGGTCTTGATCTGGGTGCACGTTCTAAATAGGACATCCACCGAGAATTTACATTTGAAACTGTATCATTTTTTAAAAAACATGCGCATGTTTCTCTTACTGCAATCTGTTATTAATAACAAGGAAAATACTGTTTGACTTCAGCATAAGAAAAAGAAAAGGTGGGGAAGCCCAGATGCTCAAAGTAAGATTTATTTTAAGTAATCCTCCATGGTGTACATATTAGGGAAAATCACCTTTTCAAATTTGTCTTTTTGTTCTAAAAATGGTTTATTAAGCTTAAGTGGGAACTTAGTCACAAAAAAATGGTGTGGATAAAGATTGGTGAGAATGAATCTAGACTCCCACCAACTTGCACATGCAGCAGGACTTTATAAGGCCAGGCCACCTGAGCATCACAGGACAGGGAAGAAAGGTAGGAGAGGTAAACCCAGACCACATCGCTAGGAAAACGTTTCATATGACCATTTGTCAAAATTTGTGATTTGACCAGGGAGGTGAATTTTGTACTTCTGAGGTTTATTATTGACCTAATTAGTGCTGGGGTGGAAATCCTGGGCCTTGCACATGCTCAGCAAGGGTGCAACCACTGAGCAACCCCTCCTCCAGCCCTCTTCCCTAGGGTATGTTTGGAGGTGGTGTGTCACCATGGCCTTGAATTCCTGGGCTCAGGAGATCCCCCACCTCCTGAGCAGCTGGGAGTACAAACACCCCCCCCCCACACACACACACCTGGCTTGAGTAACTTTCAGCCATTTACCCCTCTTAATCCTATTTTATCACCATTTTACCCTCCCTTTGCTTAAAGAAAAGGGAAAAGGCTACTGACTTGCATTTGAAAAGGTTTCTACACTTTAGAAACCTCTGAATGAAAAAATAGTTTTAAGATGAGTGACTTATTTCTCACTAACATGACAGCAGCACATTACAGAAGCTACTCAAGTAAAGCATCCTTCTATGATCCCCTGTGATCCCCTAGATTCAAGAGCTTGCATGCTACCATCATTTCAGTGAATGGTTCTAGGTTACCTTTCATATTTAATCATAAGTTAAGGTCTTCCTTAAAGGGCTTGAATTTTTCATGAAAAGCTTTGAATGTCTGCTTCTAAAGCTTATTTAAGTTGCCAGAATTTTGTCTGCAAAGTGCAAACTCTGATTCACTAAGTCTTCTTGGTCACTTGAAGCTGCATAGCTCAACTCTTCCAAGTGGACGGAAGACATGAAAGCTTGCTTTCTCCTCCAATGACTCCCAGACAAAAAATATGTATACAATAAAATCTTAAGACAATGTACATACTAAAATGGCCAGCGGTATAATTGATGTGTTAATGACATACTGTTATAATAAAAAAGCTGAAGCAACTTAATAACCAGTAATAAACAGATGGTTCTATATTTTCAGTTGGTCTATGGGGTAAGATGATATGGCCATTAATTTGATCACACACTTGGCAAATACTGATCGAGCCCCTGCTACGTGCCAGACACTGGAGAGAAACACTAAACCAAAGACACATGGTCTCTACACTCAGAAATCTGAGAATCTGGGAAAAGATATTAAACAAGCCATCTTGTGACTACATACACAAACACAAACTGTGTTAAGTACTACAAAAGAAACAGAGGGGTACCCAGTTTAGAATGGGGGAGGGGCTAAGTTATTGGGCTGAAAGAGCTGTTTGAGTTGCACCCTAAAAGATGAAAAGGGTCTGCTGTGGGTGGACAACCAGGCCTGAGGCTGGGGCACTTCTGCCTTCGGGCAGCAGCAGCACATGCACAAGCGCAGTCAAGGAGGAAGGTGACATCAGTCCTGGTGTCCGTCCACTGGCCGAGTCCAGAGTGGTGAGGGGCCTGAGCAGAGTGCTGACAGAGAGGCTGAGACAAGCAAGCAGATGAAAATGTCCAACAGAGAACACAGGCCCTGGAGTCACGACCAGAGGAAATGCAGAGCGACATGGAAAAATGAGGATGATGGAAAAGCAGGACTCCAAACAACACGTGCTTAACTAAGTGAAAGAAATGTGGATGAGAGCAGAGCAATGGCAGCAGGCTTCCACGTGATGTGACAAGACCTCAGCATTTGTAAAAATGCTCCTTCATGAAGTACATTGCTGAATTATGGTCTATGCAACTGAGAGATTAGATGACCACTACAAACTCTGACCAAAACTAGTAACTACACACTAAACATGACCAAGTGATGTAATAAATTTTATAGTACAAAATATGTAGTTTGAGACACTGCATGATCAAGCTATATTTTGAAAAAGCTGAACATTTAGAGACAATATTTGAAATAGCACAATACTTTGTTTGCTAATGATAGAACATTAAAAATGTATTTACTAAAAATACATTGAGAAAAGAAATGTAGCAAATTAGAAAATATAATAACATATGCAAACGATATCAATATAAATACACACTAAGTACTAATGCTGTAATGTGGATCAGTTTTACCTTTCTTTAGTGAGTGTAATGCTGAGGTGAAGAAGGTCAGATAGCCAGGAGGCTGGGGTGAGCTGCTGAACTCAAAGTACCCGAGTACTCCAGGCTGCAGGGACAAGAGCACAATTAGGTGACTGAGCCATTCTCAATAATGTAATGGAGGATGTTTTAAAGATACAAAAATGACAAGACATTATGATTGACAATTAGTGCATTTTGTTGCATTTCTTTAAAAAGTCTAACCAGCCAAGAAAGGTTGCAAGCTGGGGCTGAACTCTCTGCCTCCGCTCAGGAAGTACCGGGGCTAAGGAAAGGAGCACAGCAGCCTTTACAGGATGGCACAGGGGCTGCTTAGGCGCCCTGAGCTGGAAGTTCCTTCTCCCGCCCCAGCAGAGCTTTCCACCTCTTCTGACAGCACTCTTCTAGATCCTGGCGCAAAACCTCAACCTCGAGTTCAGGTACTCGCTCACTTCAAATTAGCTCACTCCAAATTTACCTTCCCACTTCACTGGAGAAGGAGAAATCTGACTGGTTTCACCCGTGTTCAAGACCCAGCTCCCAGGGGCAGGCCTCTCCAGTCAGGTCAGCTGCAGGCTTGCCCTCCAATCCTCCACCCTCACCAGATTCATCTCCACCTGCTCACTCCACAACAAAGAGTGATCAAAAAATGGCCCTTCCATCTCCAAACCAATGAGCTGTCCCCCACTGGCCTTTCTGCTCACAGTACCTCCTCCCTCTGTGTGATCCTGTGGCACTTCTGCCTGGTTTTGCTCTGTAATAATCATATCTGTCTTAAAAGCTCAACTGTAGGCTCCCTGAGAAGAGTGCTGGGTCATGGCTGAATGCATAATAGTGGGTGATCCTTCCCATTAGCCTCAGTTTCCTCTCTGGCAAAGGCCCAGCTCTTCACGGATTGGCATGAAAAGTGAGCCTGATGAACTAAAGCAGCAGGCAATGCGAGGACTCCTTTTCAGCCTGAAAGCCTCAGCATCACATTCTTAGTAACTGTGGAGGCTCATTTACTACTGAGACAAAATTGAACCCAAAAGTTAAGGTGTAAATTTAATCTGCTGGTAAAGTTTTAAATCAGTACACTGTATAAAAGGGGAAATTTCTGGTGTAGAGTATACTATCTTCCCAATATAAACAAATAACTTAATTCCTAAGATTCCACTTTAAATAAATCAATTGGTTTTCATTCTGATAGAAACTGAGATGGAATATTTAATCCTAAATCCAGAAAATCTAGTAAATAGTCAATTTCTCAAACTGAGGAACTGGGAAAGCAGAGTGTGTGTTCTGTGGAGCTGGGAACTCAACCCAGGCCTCACCCTTGCTCAAGTACATGCTCTGCCACTGAGCCACATCCCAGCCCGAGTTACTGAAAACAAAATTTTCTTTTGCCCTATTCCTCCAAAGCATTTTTAACAAGTCAACCTACAACTGATTTAACGTAGAATTCTATAGTATTTGGGTTCTTAAGGTTTCAAACCTTTCCCGATCATGTAATAAACTTTCCTACTAAGAACAAGGAAGATAAAATCTTCAAAAATTCTAGGTGCTTAATTAATATGGGACATAACAAAAGTGGAAACTAATTGAAAGAAAACAGACTCATTTAAGTTTCTTTATATTTTGACCAGTCTCTCAAACTAAAACCAAAGGAATAAATTCATTCTAAGTATCAATAAATGTTCCATAGATAGAAATTAAATAATATGACTTTTACTTCTCTCTGACATTATCATAGGTAGCTCCAAGGCAATGGATACCTGAGCACTAAACTTGCATGTATCTACATGTATATATGCAACCCCGTGTGTACATGTGCGCACACACACACGCACAGAATAATCAAAGTGAAATGAATATGAATTGAGTCTCCAAGGAAATTCAAAATAAACCTTTAAAAGTGAATAGAGGGTAAAAGTGAATAGCAGGGCTGGGGCTGTAGCTCAGTAGTAGAGCACATGCCTTGCACATGTGAGGCACTGGGCTCAATCCTCAGTACCACATAAAAAATAATAATAATAATAAATAAAACAAAATACATTTAAAAAGACATTGTGTCTATTTACAACTAAAAATATTTTCAAAAAGTGAATAGAGGTGGTGGGGTTGTAGCTCAGTGGCAGAGCACTTGCCTAGCATGTGTGAGGCACTGGGTTCAATTTTCAGTGCTACATATAAATAAATAAAATAAAGGTCCATCAACAACTGAAAACATATTTTTTTTTTTTTTTTTTTGGGAACCAGGGATTGAACTCAGGGGCACTCAGCCACTGAGCCACATCCCCAGCCCTATTTTGTATTTTATTTAGAGACAGGGTCTCACTGAGTTGCTTAGGGCCTTACTAAGTTGCTGAGGCTGGCTTTGAACTCGTGATCATCCTGTCTCAGCCTCCTGAGTCACTTGGATTACAGGCATGAGTCACCACGCCTGGCCTGAAAACATTTTTTAAAAAGTAAACAGAGGGGACTGGGGTCATGGCTCAGTGGTAGAGCGTTTGCCTGGCGTGTGTGAGGCACTGGGTTCACATAAATAAATGACTAAAAATAAAGGTCCATCAACACCTAAAAAATAGTTTAAAAAAATAAAAAATTTTAAAAAAAAAGTAGTTTAAAAAATAGTTTAAAAAAATAAAAAATTTTTAAAAAAAAGTAAATAGAGGATGGACTACATGCAGGTGTCCTTCGTGGACATTTCTATAGTACAAAGTTTTTTTGTGGGTTTTTTGTTTGTTTGTTTGTTTGTTTGTTTTATTTTGTTTTGGTACCAGGGATTGAACTAGGGGTGCTTCACCTTAGCCACATCCCCAGCCCTTTTTTGTATTTTATTTAGAGACAGGGTCTCACTGAGTTGCTTAGGGTCTCCCTAAATTGCTGAGGCTGGCTTTGAACTTTTGATCCTCCTGCCTCAGCCTCCGGAGCCACTGGGATTACAGGCATTTGCCTGGCTAAGGTTCTTTTTGCTGATGGCATCCCCACCGCAATTTACATAGCTTGGATGAAGGAGCCTCTGTCCTCAAGGAAATGGTATTGAAATTTTCAAGTAGTTAGACCAAAGAAATTCACCAAACTGTACAATGAAAACAGTCCTAAAGGAAAAATTATTTTCACTTTTCATTGCCAAAGAAATGAACAGCACAAGTTTCAATGACTATATGAGATGACTAAAAGTGTGTAAATTGTAAAATACTAGTTATTTAAAACAGAAGAAGTTGATGGAGCACCGCTGCATTCTCAGCTACTTAGGAGACTGAGGCAGGAAGACCTTGAGCTCCAGGCCAGTCTGAGCAACTCAGCAAGGTCCTGCCTCAAAACAGAAACAAGAGACAGGCGAAGCACATTTTAAGTGCCACTTCACAGACAAAATACTGTGACAGTCTGTACTGAATTTTGAAATCTGGCATGTTTGAGAACAACCTGAAATTAATACTTAAAAATTATTAAAAAGAGGAAATAAAGTAAAGGGATAGTTAACTGTTTATTTCTATTGTAAATTATTTTTTGTTTGTTTGTTGGGGAATTGAACCCAGGACCTCACACATGCGAGTCAAGAGCTCAACCACTGAGTTACATCCCCAGCCCTCTATTGTAAATTATTCTTTAAAAGTTACCAAACTGGTTCTGGTTATGTGTAAAATAAAATTTGTAACTACTTCTCTAAAATTTCAATTTAGAAATTCACCCCAACAGAAACTACCATTATAAAAAACTCTCACACGCCGGGCGTGGTGGCGCACACCTGTAATCCAAGCAACTTGGGAGGCTGAGTCAGGAGGATTGTGAGTTCAAAGCCAGCCTCAGCAACTTAGCAAGGCCCTTAGCAACTCAGTGAGACCCTGTCTCTAAATAAAATACAAAATAGGGCTGGGGATGTGACTCAGTGGCCAAGCGTCTCTGAGTTCAATCCCTGGTTCAAAAAAAAAAAAAAAAATTCTCACAAAATAGCTACATATATTTTAGTTTCCTCCATTTTTAGCTGACGCTGAAGGGAAAAACCACATCTGCACACACAGACCTTTCCAGATCTAGGCCTTGGTTTGCTCAGCTGCAAATAAACCCACGAGCTGGCTCAGAGGAGACAACTCTACCCCTGTACTCAACGAATTTGGGAATTTGGAGGTGCCTTCCAGATGAGCTGGCCAAGAACACAGGTCACCAGATACCGGGAGCCTAATGTCAGGTTTCAAGCCCCATGGTGCATGGATGTCCCTCTGTGTTCTGACGCTGGCCAGCTGCAATGTCTCTAGCAGTCCACTCCTAGAAGCTCAAACAGCTTCCAGGTGAACAGTCAGGAACCCAAATGCGAGTGTTGCTCTTTCTTCATTTGTCCAACTAATCAACAGTGTCATCAGGACACACCCTGATGAAAAGATGACCGCTGCTCAGGCCCCATCAGTCTAAACCCTTCTCAGGGCTTTGCACTGACATTCCCATGTTCTAGTGGACTTTCTCCAGTCTCCTTAGGGTTGGGTCAAATCACACAGGCTTCATCTTATTTTTCTTCCCTGGCCTCTAAAATAACAGTGTCCTTCCCCTCTGCCACTAAATCATCGTCCTCTATTGTCCCTCACATTTCACTACCTCACATTACCTTGTGCATTTACTTCCTAGGGTTGCCCTAACAAATTACCAAAACTGGTGGGTCAAAACCACAGAAATTATTCTCACAGTTCTAGCAGCTGGAAGTCCAAAACCATGCTCTCTTGGTGGGGTCCAGAGGGTCCTGCCGCGCCTCTTTCAGCAGTGGGAAGCTCCAGGCATTCCTTCCTTGGTTCCAGTTTCTACCTTGGTCTTCACGTGGCCTTTTTCTCTGTGCCCTCCCCTTTTTTGATCAAGACACCAGTCTTTGGATTTAGGACCCACCCTAAATACAGAATGATTTAATCTTGAGACTCTTAATAAACTACATCTATAAAGACCCTATTTCCAAATAAGGTCACATCCTAAAGTTTCACTCAGACGTGAATATTGGAAAGACACTGTTCTGCCCAGTACCCAATGTTTGTTTTCCTGTTTGCAGGGCTGGGGTAGCTCAGTGACACAGTGCTTGCCTGGCACACCCAAGGCCCTGGGTTTGAAATCCTCACACGACATGAAATCTAAGGTGTTCTCCTGTTTGTTTGTGGTCTACCTCCATGTTATTATTCCATGAAACAGAGATTCTCTTATTCATAGCTACACTTGCAGCTCAGAGACTGCCTAGCACAGAGCGAGCAAACAATACACATTTGTTAATGAACGAACAGAAATAAAAAACAAGACGAAGCTCCTCCATGAAGTCTACACTTTAGCAAAAGACACAGTACTAGATTACAACTTGACCCAGTTTGTGTGTTAATTTCATTCCACTTGTACAGTATATTTATTTAGCACCTATTATAATGAGGAAGTTAGAAATTGGTTATTTATAAGAGGCCAAAAAATCCTCATTGACATATGTCCTGTGTAAGCAGACACCATTTGTAGGATAGCAAAAAAATTTCAGCAGATGGTGTGCACACACTCTAGTGGTCATGAGAATAACTACCTTACATTGTTTCTTTTTTCTTTTTTTTTTTTTTTTTTTGCGGTGCTGGGGATTGAACCCAGGGCTTTGTGCTTGAGACAAGCACGCTACCAACTGAGCTCCATCTTCTTACAGTGTTTTTCTCAATAGCACTTGAAATATTTCTGTACCAAAGTTAACTCATACCTAGAAAATGCAAACCTATTTTATTTACAGTGCCATGTGACTCTGAATTGACAGAAATGGAACCTATTTTCTCAACATTCAAGACAAACTCTTACTTACCAGCAGTACAATACTAGGAGCCAGGCATTGTTTTTCTCCAAACTGCTCACGTTTTGTGTCACCTGGTAATTTACCTAGCATCCCCACTCCTCTGAAACAGATTCCCAAGACTTTCTTTTTTTTTTTTTTTAATTTTTTTTTGTTTCAGACTGACACAATATCTCCATTTTATTCATTTATTTTTAGGTGGTGCTGAGGATCGAACCCAGTGCCTCATGTGTGCCAGGCAAGCGCTCTACCACTCAGCCACAATCCCAGTCCCTCCCAAGCCTTTTCTAATCCCACAAATATTTGAAACAATTTGTTTTGCCAGGCCACTAAGAATAAATGTACAAATGTATGCTAAATAACCCTTCTTAATTATAGAAGTTCACAAAAAGATGTGGAAAATATTTTGGCTGCAAATAATAAGATAAAAGTTTAAATAATAATATTGTTGGCATTGGTAGGTAGATGATGTACAATTGTAGATAATGTACAAATTGGATCATTTTGTGCTTTAAAAAATAAAAAAATACTGAAATTAGATAAGCCATAAAACTACTGACTTTGAAAACTGCATTAACATTATAGCCCTATTCTTTTCCTAATGAACTTAACATTCACCACAATAAAGATGACCCTAGTGGGGGCTGGGGACATAGCTCAGTAGGTAGAGTGCTTACCTCACGCACACAGGGCCCTGGGTTCAATCCCCAGCACCACAAAAAAAAAAAAAAAAAAAAAAAAAGACATTGTGTTCTGTTTGACCGTGTTGTCTACAATGATAAACTACATCTTCCAGTCTGTATCTAAGGCAGGAAGAACCCTCAAGGAGCAGAGTCTGCAGCTGGAATAACGGCAGGAAGCAGAATTTCCTTACATGGTTTGCAAAGAGATAACTTAAAGCTATTCATTTCTCTGCAGTATTTCCCCAGCAAGTTCACTTCAGTTTTTAGACACATCATGATTTAAAAGGTAGATATCACTTTCATGTTTACATGTGAAGAAAATACTAGACTCTACCAAGGCTCAACATTAAGTCAAGAGCCGTGGCCCCATCCTTCAACGCTATTTATTCTTAGACCTGTTCATAAGAATAAAGGGGAAAAAAGGCTAACAGCCAAATTGGAAGCCAACACCTTTCAAACATTTCTATCATTAAAGAAAAATTTCAAAAATGACATAAAATAATAATATCTGAAATTAAATATTTGAAATTTTAACCTCTCGATAGATACTGAAGTTTCACCTCAATGACCTTAAACACTACTGGGAGGAAGGAACATGGGACACAGGAAGGAACTGGGGAGCCAGAAGACCTGGGCTCCAGTCAAGCCTCCCTTTAGCCATGTCACACCTTCTGTGGCTTCCTGATTTGCTCAGAGGGTCTATGTGTTCTTGGACCTCACGTGGCTACTGGCAGACAGGAAGTAAAAGCTGAAGGGCACTTCTGACATGCACCTGACTCAAGATTTTCTTGCCAACAGGACTAAAGCAGAGCAGAACTTACAGTTAAGGGACTATTATTTTCATCCTTTAATGTCTTCCTATGGTGTTTAAGGCAAAATTGTTTTTCTAGTCAAAATCTGTTTTTATCTGAGGTCAGAGTTATATTTTATAAGCATAAAACTACAGCTAATGATGAACAATCTTAGGTAGATTTGAGATATCTAAGTCAAATAAAATATTTTTCATTGGTTAAAACTGTTCTTCTAAATAATATCCAATCTGAAATAGGCTTTTGAATGGATTCAACTGTAAGACATAAAATTCAAAGCAAGATATAATTACAGTATTTCTTTTGTTGATAGAATAAGCATATAGACAGAATTCAGTATATATAACAAAAGTTAATGTCAGAAGAGAAAATTGCTGATTTTAGGATATCATCTTCACTTCTCAAGGAGTGAATACTAGCTGTACAATTTTGTGGTGACCCAAACTGTTCATAAGCATCTGATAATCCAAACTTTTTTTTAATATGAGGAGAGAATTATCCAATGCACTCCTACAAGATGTTACAAATACAATTGCAGACATAAGCAAAAACTCTGCTACTATGACAAAGTGTCACAAAAACATTATTTTGACCTGATTTTAGTATACTTGAACACAATACTGAAATCTGTGCTTATGACAAGTATAAGAAAGTATAAATTAGAAGATAAGGCCCTTGACTAAAGTATGCTGTTTTTAATAGGCAAACTCTTTAATATATTTATAATTCAATAAAATTTTTTTTTTTTTTTGGAACCAGAGATTGAACCCAGGGGCACTCCACCACTGAGCCACATCCCCAGCCCTATTTTGTATTTTATTTAGAGACAGGGTCTCACTGAGTTGCTTAGGGCCTCACTAAGTTGCTGAGGCTGGCTTTGAACTCGCGATCCTCCTGCCTCAGCCTCCTGAGTCGCTGGGATTACAGGCATGCGCCACCATGCCCGGCTTATAATTCAATAAATTTTTTTTAAGGAGAAAAGAAACAGTTTAAAAAGTTGAATATAGGGGACAGCTTTATTGATGACAATCTGACCCACTCCTGGCTCTAGACCCTCAAAGATAACGTTCCAGAATTCTCTAGTCGAGGCACTATTGATTTTCCATCTTTTCTCCACTTATCTATTACAAGCAGATAAACTTCCAGCTATGAGACTGTGGATTTCTGTGTGCTACATGAAAAAAGGCAAGTTTGAACTAACACTTGTGATGCAATTGGGGACAAATGAATCATTTAGAGCGGTCGTTCTCAACTGGGGTGATTTTGCCTCCAAGGGACATTTGGCAATGTCTGGAGATATTTTTGGATCTCACAACTGGGAAAGATGATGACAGTACTAGCATCTAGTGGAGGGAGGACAGGAATGCTGGTAAATATCCTGCAAAGTACAGTACTGACCCCACAGCACAGAATTCTGACCCCTAAATGTCAACAGTGCCAAGGTTGAGAAACCCTAATATGGCAGGCAACTCCAAAAGTATTGTGACTATAGAGCAGGGCCTCCAAAATTTCCCCATGTATTCCACCATTAAAATCATGAAGATTCTGGATGTCAAATGTTGTCTCTACACAATCTGCACAGGTGTGTGCATGAACTGACAGCTTCCTCCTAGGTAATGCTATCTGGTATGTTTCACAAGACAAGTGGTTACACAAATACCATGCTGGGCTTGACTCCCTAACTCTTCCTTAATCAATCAAGTATATTCTCTTGACAACCAGACCATTTCCTTGCCAGTGAGAAGCCCAGTAGAAGATGACACCAACACAATAAAAGCTATCCACAGCTCTGGGAGGAAGCATGCCATTTCCAGGTCAGATGGAGGCCTTTGCAGCAGGGTTCCATCGTAGCAGCACTCCTGGCTCCTGTCCTAAAGGTGGTCTAATCATTGTTGTACATCACTAATTAAGTGGATTGCCAAAACCCAACCACAAGTGACACTGTCAGCACATCACTGAGACCGATGGGAAGGAACTCCTTGCACTAACTGGGAGCAGGATCTTTGAAAGCACTGCTGGGCAGCACCTTCAAAGGGTGCAAAGGCAACAGCTCAAGCAGCAGTCTGGCAGCTCAGTCAGAAACGTGTAGTGTTTCCTACAGACGCTCCTAGAAAGAACACCAGAAATAACAAGACGATAAACAAAAAGGAGATAAAAAGATATCTGCTGTAGATCTCAAGGTCATTGCCTCAAAAGTACTTTTACAGCTGGGTGCACAGTAGCACACACCTACAGTCCCAGGTACTTGGAGGCTGAGGCAAGAAGACTGCATGAGCCCAGGAGTTCAGGTCCAGTCTGGGCAACACAGGGAGACCTCCATCTCAAAAAAATAAAAATAAAAAAATACTTTTCCAATAAGAAGCTTACAAAACTTTTGTCTGTCTCTTTCTAGCCTCTAAACTTCACTGGAGCCACAAGAGTCAGCAGGAATTATCTAAGTCAACCAACACCCTTATTTTAGAGATAAGAAATTTGAGTGGGGGCTGGGGATCTAGCTCAGTTGGTAGAGTGCCTGCCTCGTAAGCACAAGGCCCTGGGTTCAATCCCCAGCACCGCAAAAAAAAAAAAAAGAAAGAAAAAAAGAAATTTGAGTGAAGCTCATAAATTAGACTTGCTAAGGTCAGGGTTAAAACCTAGCCGTCTAGAATTCTCATGGAGCTCTTCTCCTTTATCACCTCTGCCAAGAACTGAGGCAGAAAAACTGGCTCAGAGCTCTCTGGATGCACAGATCTCTGATAGAGATGAAAATAGTAATGAGGCTGCCTCTCGGTCTTATTGTTGGGCTAAACGGATCTCAACTGTTTCCAGGCCAACACATGCTGTGCAGTGTCTGCTGGTGTTGTAGAGCGCCTCTCCTGTTCCTATTTCCTTTTCAGAAGAGCATGAGTGAAAATGTAAGGGAGGGGAGGCCCAGGGGCAGGCTATGGTGACCACCTACAACCCCAGCAACTCAGGAGGCTGAGGCAGGAAGACTTCAAGTTCAAAGGCAGACTGGGCAAGTGAGCAAGACCCTGTCTCAAAATAAACAGAAAGGGCTGGGGATGGAGCCCAGGAGAAAAACATCCCTGAGTTCTATCTCTAGTACCACCACCAGAAACAAACCAACAAACACTAAAATAGCATGCATGAGGCGCTGGTTCAATTCCCCAACCTCACACACACACTGGGGGGGGGGGGACAAAAGAAAAAAAGGGGGTATCCTTTAAAGCCAGGCAAAGTACTCTACAAACAAATCAACAGAGCATGAGTGAAGGATGACGTGTCAGCCCTGCAGTTCATTTCTGTCATCTTAGTTACAGAACATTTTTTTCTCTTTTCTATAAACATACAGAAATCCAGTAAGAATCATTGCATTTACGTTTCTTTCTTTCTTCTTTTTCCTTCGGGTGGTGCTAGGGATTGAACTCAGAGCCTCACACATGCTAGACAAGCACTGTACCACTGAGTCACATCCCCAGTCCCTAAGTTTCTCTTAATAATTAGTCCTAATATCCAGGATGTTTTCTATGATATTATTTTTACTGAGACTTATACCCTGGCCATTTTCTCTGTGTTAGCTGGTTTATTTCTGTCTTACAGTTGATAAATGAAGACTTAAAGAGGGTAAGCAGCTCCAGCTTATGCAACCAGTAAGTGATGGAGCTGAGTTTCAACTCAGGTCTGACTCACCACTTTTCACCATTTTGCTGTGCCACCCAGTGACTGTCTGCCACTTACTGCAAATCCACGGGAAAACTCGCTGATCACATTATTGCACTTGAAGAGTTAAAAGAAATCTTGAGGAAACCCTGGCCCAGTCCCTGATGCCCAGGAGGTGAGTAACCAGCCCCAAATCCCTGACCCAGTAAGTCCTACCATGGGGCCTGTGCCCTGGTGCCCTGCCTCCCAGCACAGCTCTCGCCCATCAGCCTGCCCAGGGCAATGGAAGAGAAGCCCAAGAGGTCCATCCATCCTTTCTCCACGTGGGATTAGGGAACACTACTCTGATGTACTCTAAGATCTACAAGTTGAATGACTAGACATTAACAATCTTGCTTGGGGAATCTGCTAATGGTGAACACATAACACGAAAGAAAAAAGTCATAAATGAAGTCCTGGTGAAAAAATTCACATCCAATCTATACAAAATATACACAATTCGAGTCAGTCACAATGGTAAACTGTCAGTCAGCGAAGCCTAGAGTCACACGGTTTTTCTCTCAGTGCGCATGATCGTGGTCTTGATACTGCTGTACCTGAGCACCATGTTCACTTGTTGTATCCATGTACGACCTGACACATGTCCCAATGAAGGATTTTATAATTTTTTAGATTATTTTGATAATCTCAATGCTGGCCTCTCAATAACTTATCCTGAATATGCATGAAATATTTTATAAAAATAATTTATCTATCAGGGGTTGAAGCTGGCAATGAGGAAGCAAGAGACAAGTCATGCTAAGAAAGTTGGGAGATTTTCTACAAATAAGAGCTTCTACAAATAAGAAGCTTGAAATAGTTATACAAGTAATAAAATAAAAAGGCACATATTTCCATTAAAAAAAAAAAATCTAAACTACCACAAAGAAAAGTAAGGTATTTCTGCAATGCTGCAAAGCCTCAAATGACATTCTTAGAAATTTACAATGATACATAGATTATGAATTAACTCTCATGGACTTTAACTATGAGACAAGGTCAAAGTTTGCTGAAAATTCCCAAAACACAAGATTTTGCAAGTATTCTATTTCCTTAAAACTCACTTGTCAAATCATCATTATGATCAATCATTTTAAAATACATTTTTTTTTCTGAGTACTGGGAATTAAACCCAGTGGTGCTCCCAGTCCTTCCTATCTTTTTTTCTGTCTGTCTGTCTATCTATCTATGTATCCATTCATACCTTTCTACCTACCTACCTATTTTGAGACAGGGCCTAAATTGCTGAGGCTGGCCTCAAACTTATGATCCTCCTGCCTTAGCCTCCCAAGTACCTGGGATTATAGATGTGTGTCACTGCACCTAACTTAAAATGCATTTAACTGGGGTTTATGTATAAAGTAATCTTTCTAAGTGCTGCAATTCAGGAGGTATTTTTTAAAAAAGAAAAAACCTTTAAATATGAACAATCCAGTACAACCCAGTAAAAGGCCTTGGGAATGGAGGAGATATGAAAGATAAGTACCTCGTAGTTTGAGAGAAAATCTAGTAATTCTGATTGAGATGGGATGTAGAGAAGTGGTTTCATCACCCGGCGGACAAACTTCTCAATGTAAACAGCACTCATGGGGCCTTTGTATTCGATTGGTCCAAAACTAGTGCCAAAAAATAAAATAAAATAAAAATAAATAAATAAAAAGTAAAAATAATACACCATGCATTAAGCCCGCAACGTACAGCTAAAATCATCAATACCACTGGGTGAAACCGTCTTGCTTTAGTATCGGACTGTTCAGGGGAAGCAACCTGCTTCGCTGAGGGGTGCTGGAGCGCTAATTAAGAATCAGCGGTTTAAGGAGGGGAGGTACAAGAAGCAATGACCCTTCTTGAGCTTAATTCAACTGCAAACTAAATTCTTTCTAGTCTCTGAAGGAAAAGTGAATTCCCACAACATTTCTTTAAAAACACAAACAAAAACAAGGCTACTCTGGAAAATGGCCACATGCTGAAGAATTCCAGGATCTTAATTACCCACTTCACTGTATGTGGGCAGAGGGCTTCCATAAGTCACTCTGAAATGAGGAACAAGTTGAGCAGCTGGCCCTTGTCCTACTAGATAGTAGGAATTAAGTATTCCATAGGCCATTAAACAAAGGATCACAAAACGAAGCTTAAGCCTATCTAAAGCTTTATTACAACAGGAAAAGCAACAACATGGAAGTATGAGGTTGGGGAGCAGCAGAGCCCAGTTTCCTTCCTCTTCCTCACAGCTGTGCTTGAGGACACAGAGGGATTCCATTCAACACTGAGAGGTAATGCCGCCACCATTCAGTCATGTTCCTAAGCTAGTGGGAATCCACACAGGGCTCTCTCAACCTTGCACAACACAGACAAACACCACTGATGGTAGGCGGTGGGGTAGGAAGGAACTTGAAACCCAGCAACTCCACAGCCACTCTTTTCTCAACGGCAACTGACACTAAGCCTGTTGTTAACAGCAACAGCAGAGCAGCCAGGAATCCAGTGCCGTGCTCACGAGACCGCGACACACGGTCACATTCACACACACATGATGGGACGATTCCTCAGTGCACACTGCAGAACATGATGTGGAAGGAATTTCAGCATGAGAAAGTAAAAACAGCACTGTACAAGCACAGCTGGGAAAGAGTTAAGAATTCTATCAGTTCAAAACCTACCACAGTGAGTTCAGATTAAAAATCACCAACAACCCCACCAATCACTAACAATTTTTAAAGGAAAAACATTTTTTAAAAAAAATCTGGTATCTTACTTTGTTCAGCAAAAAGGAGTCAACCAATCCAGAAACCTCATCTATGCAAGCCAACAGGCGCTGCTGAGTTTCCTTGGTGTGACATTCTAAGGGTCCAACTGATTTATCAAGGTTAACAAGATCCCGAAATGCAGGATGTGGGGCATGCTTTACCAATAAACTACAGCCATACCCAGAGGACAAGCTGATCAGGGGCTACCGGGCTCTGACAGGACCGTGAGAACACACCTCCCTGCTTCAGACCCTTAATTAACATTTTCTGTGACTGGTCTCAGGACAAACCAAAAACTCTACTTTCACAAAACAGAAAAGCCTATTAGTTTCTTTAAGCAGCTTCTACAAGATAAGTCATTATAACAAAAAAGAGCAATAGCAGCAACAAAAACACGCAAACAGCAGAGATGTGCTCAGTCACAAGACCAAGACCCAGGGGGCACATCAGCAGGCCTGTTAACCAGAAGAACCCCGAGAATGCTCCCGGGAGCCTTTGGTCAATGGAAACATTTGTGTGTGTGTACACATAAAATAGAGACCTTGAGGGATCTAAGGTAGAATATGGAAGAGCTACCTTCTGGGAATTTCTGTGCCTTAGCATGTTTCAGGTGCACTGAAAATGGAAGTGTTGAAACAAGTAGCAAGGGGTCTGCACTAACTCAGACAAGAAGAACGTCAAGGCAAAGATGAGGGACAGGTATTTCAAGGTGAGTACCAACCTCAAATTCTTCATCTGTAAAGCAAGAGGGATAGACTAGATTCTCCTAAAGTCCTTTCAATCTTTCTACAAAAGCTAAGAAAACAAAGACTACAAGACAATACTGTATGCCCATGTATTTCAAAATGATATTTGTACTCAATTCAAGGGAATTCTTCTGATTGTAACATCACATCACGTTAAGGCCGCCTCTGGGAAACGAGCATGAACTTTCACCCCTGCTAGGCATCTGTGCCCATTTCCAAAGCCAGAGAGTAACGCAGAGGCCGCAGAAGGCACGTTAATCACTGTATTACAGATGACAGTCTTAGGACTTTCAAGTACAGTTTACACTTACCTTTAAAAAAAAAAGAGAGAAGAAACGCTGAAATGGTTATCAAGAAACTATCTCTTCTTATATTCTAAAAAACCTGCATCTTAACCTTAAAAGTAGGGATAAAACCTCAAATTAGTGGGCAAAAAGCTAGCGGGGAGATCAAAAAATGGTCTTAATAGTCCTCAAGCAAAAACTGGCTTATTACTGCAAATATTAAAATTATATAAAAATTTAATGTCCAAAATAAAATGTGAGGGTGGAAGTCCAGTAGGGAAGTATAATTTTGCCCAAATACTACTATCCATCGCTCCTGGAAACAATACTATATGCCACCCAATAGTTTATGTTAGAGATATGGAAATGGATGGAATGGGACAAAGAATCTGTAAATGACTATCTACTGATGCTTGTAATAAATCCTACTGACTACAGCCCAAGGAGTTCAGAAGGAGGGAAAAGGAAAGCCTAAATCGCAAAGACCTTACTAATCAGTTCTCCTTCACCCATCTGGCCTTCCATAAACTTCAAGCCAATCACACTGAACAAAGACTAACTTCCCATCTTCTGCCTCCAAAACTCTTTTGAGTCAGATTCTCAGACGTGACTTGATAATATCCACAGTATGTCTGGGCAATACTCCAAAGCCAAACGCCAGTATTTCTGCAGCAAAAAGAGCTAGCTTACGTAGGATAAAGACCACAGGTAGCCTCATCTTACTTCAAGTCAGATGAACACATCTGGGGACAAAATTCATGAAACTCTAAGTTTTTCAATCTCTGTGATTTCAGAACTTGGGATATGAAATTATGAACCAGTAGTAATTTTCTCCCCAATTAAAAAATATGGTAAGATATACTCTTTACCATGTGATGCTGTCAGGTAATGACAAATGTTTATATATTTTTGCAATACAAAATACTTTTTGAATACTGAAATGTACAGTCATTCAATGGAGCAATTTGTACTTTTAAAAACAATACTGCATACCAAATAATAATATAATGTAGAGAGCAGGAGATGTAGCTCAGAGGTAAAGCACTTGCCTAGCATGTTCAAGGATCCAGGTTTGATCCTTAGCATTGCAAAAAAATAAATAAATAAAAAATAAAATGCTATAATACATACAATGATATAAAAAGATGTTCACAAAAGTGAAGAAAAAGCAGTTTAGGAAATAGTATAATTGATTCCATCTTTTGCTTCAAAAAAGAGGTAGATATGTACATTTATAAGAGAAAATAAATAAAAACACAGCAATTAAAGATCTCTTTTTTTAACTTGTGTTTATCTGTATTTTCTCAATTTTATACAGTGAATATCTAACACTTTTATACAGAAAAAAACCATGAAGATATTATAAACAACTGAAATTAGAAACACTACTGAAAAGTCCTTACCTCCGATGGTACAGATGTATCACAGGAAAATAAAAGAAGTGTTTCTGTTTTCTGCATTTCCCCTGGTTCCACCAGCAGTTAACAGCCACAAACAACACCTGCAAGGCCAAAAAGAGTTTCAGGTGATATGAATAACAACTGAAGGGTTACCAAGATTTGAAAGATGAAATTATAAAAATGGAACTAGTCCTCTCTTACTGAAACAGAAAGTGCATTTAAAAAAAAAAAAATTGCATCAAGCTTTCAAAGAAGGTTCTAATTTGCCACTAAAATAAAAGACTCATCTCTACAGTGTCAGCTAGGACTTGGAGTCTGACCCAAGAGTTATTTGCTTTGAATTTTAAAGTGAATAAGTGCCAAGGAGCTTTTTCTAGGCATGAATCTGCTAACTTAGAAAAGACACTCTTGGGCTGGGTATAGAGTTCAGATGCAGAGCTCAAGGCCCTGGGCTCAATTCCCAGCACCACAAAAACAAAACAACAGAGGATATGTCTTTTGACTGTCAAACTAAGCATCCAAAAATTGAAATGTTAGTGTGAATAAAACATCACAAATATCAAAGGGTATCAAATATCAAATATCAAAAACTAACAATTGATGTTTCAGGCCATGCTCTGAAAGGCATTTTTTACTACTAAGTAGTAAAAACATGGACGAACTATATATATTCATAGGTAGATGCTGAAGTATTTAAGGAAAAGAGTCCCTGTGTCTGTGATCTACTTTGAAAGGTGCCAAAAAGGAGATGGATTAGTGGACTAGAGCAGCTTCTCAACTCTGGCAGGACTTCTGTTTGGGGCTGAACGCATGTCGGGGTTCTGGGTTACATCTGCTTTGTGACGACAGCTGTCTTAAGAACTACATACAGGGTGGTGCAGGGCACTCTGCAGCTTCCCTGGGCTCTACCCACTAGACACAAGTATCGCTCCCTTCTGAACAGTGACAAATAAAAATGTCTCCAGACACGGCCAAAAGTCCTGGAGGCAGGGGTAGTGGCAAGACGATCAGTAGTTGAGAATCTCTGGATTTGAGGGATGGTTAGACGGGAAACCACATGACAAAATAAGCACAATAAGATGCTAACAGAAATTAGGTGGTGAGTACATGTAATATTCTTTCCCTTTTGCTGTATGTTTGAAAATGTTCACAATAAATTGTTGAAAAATACAGACTACAAATGAAAAGCCACCTTCAAATGTTTTCATATCAACTATCACAACCACGAACTGCTCAAAACTTAATGGCAACCCCTCAGAACTCCTTTTAGAGTCTATTTCTAGAAAAAAAGAAAAATAACAATGGCTTTACTTGAAGTTTATATCCCTTCTCATTTTAACCAAAAACAGAGTACAATCTACCATTTTGCTAATTTTACTGAGCAATATGGTTCAAAAGATTTTTGCCTATTTCTAAAAATAAACCCAGTCCTTTTCCCTCCTGAGCATAGGGAGCAAAAGCTCTCAATGTGGAAGGAACTAAAAAAAATTTTTTTGAAAAGAGGATGGCCAGTCACTGTGGGGGGCACTACAACCCACTGCGTTTCTGTGCCTCTTCAACAAACTGGCTCCACTGGAAGCTGTTATTATTATTGTAATACCATCATTCAGAAGGGCAAGTATTCCAGAGCAAAATAACATTAACCTACAATTCATCTAAAATAAAATACAGGGCTGGGGATGTAGCTCAGTTGGTAGAGAGCTTGCCTTGCAACCATAAGGCCCTGGGTTCAATCCCCAGTACCACAAAAAAAATAAAATAAAATAATAAAATAAAATACAATCTTCCCTTTTCCCCACGTAAGCAATGGGTTCCCTGCTCTCTATATTCAGAAAACTGGGAAATAACTGACAAAATGGTCATTTATTTTATGTTTACATACTACCTGCCTCCCAGTGCTCCATCAGAATTCCTGTTTCCTTCCTGGGAGTATCTGCCAGCTTGCTTAGTACTTGCAATTTTTAAAGGAGTTGGGGAGAAAACAAAAAATAAATTCCATGGGGCCACAGTGAGAATCTGCCCCACCAATACCAATAAATGTTATAAGGAACAGAAAGTTATATATAAGTAGTACTTGGTAAACTCTCAGGGATATAATGGTTAAAAAGGGTTCACTTTGCTGGTGGAATGCCTCATCACCATCTGTAACATTCCTTGTTTCTTTTTTTTTGGAACCGGGGATTGAACTCAGGGACACTCAGCCACTGAGCCACATCCCCAGCCCTATTCTGTATTTTATTTAGAGACAGGGTCTCACGGAGTTGCTTAGGGCCTCGCTAAGTTGCTGAGGCTGGCTTTGAACTCACGATCCTCCTGACTCAGCCTCCCAAGTCGCTTGGATTACAGGCGTGCGCCACCACACCTGGCACATTCCTTGTTTCTAAGAAAAACCAACTGAAAGTTCCAAATGAACTTCTGCAACTCAGCTGCCTGCACAAGTTATCTCAGATCAGTGGTTCTCAGTAGAAGCCTCTAATGCATCTGTGGGATGCTTTCTGTTTGTTGCTGTGATTGGGAGAAGCTACAGGACATGTGTAAGGCAGGGGCCTCATAGACATCCTGCAATGCCTGAAACTGCTCTGCGCTGGGAAGCGTCATCCGTATCATCCCATAATTTTCTAAATGCCTCCCAAACACTGATGTTGGAGAAAAACCTGCTTGTTACTATCCAAACCCAGAACTGTTAACTTCCTTTAACATGTGACTCTGTGAGGTCCCCTTTTATAGGTGAGTTCTAAGGGAGATTTCTGTGCTCACTGCATTTCTCAGGAACACAATTTCTGTGTAGACTGAGGACAGAGAACACTTTGCTGTCCAGAGTCCCCAACACATCACACCTCCATCAGGCTATTTATAACTATCACCTTCACAGTGGTTCTATAAAAAAGTACAAGGGACCTGCTTTGCCCAAACATTTACATACTGAAATACATAAAGTTTACTTGTAAATTACTTTTCTTTTTCTCAGCTATTTTTGGTTATAATTAACACACTAGATTATTTGAAATTAGATGTGTAGGGAAGTTTTATCATCTATGCACTTCTTTTAGGACAGAAAAAGGAACATCATAAAATACTCATCTTCTAAAAGGCACTGGGATCCACTGGGCTGAAAACAACTCCCATAAGAAATGACTCATGTGCTTATTTACCTCTCTTACCTAGTTCAAAGTTGGCATTCATTAACCATCTGCTGAATACAGTTCTGGTTCATGCATTAAAAAGGTTAGCATTGTGACAATGTAGTCATATCATACATAAATTTCTCCTATATAAAACATTTACCTAGCAATTATCAAATGGATATGCAAGACACACACAGAACTAGGATTTCAGGCCCCTCCCTCCTTCAACGATAGCCTTTGTCTGAAGATCCAGAATCTGCAGGGCTCAGTGGTGCACGCCTGTAATCCCAGTGACTCAGGAGGCTGAGGAAGGAGGATCTCGAGTTCAAAGCCAGCCTCAGCAATGGCAAGATGCTAAGCAACTCAGTGAGACCCTGTCTCTAAATAAAGTACAAAATAGGGCTGGGGATGTGGCTCAGTGGTTGAGTGCCCCTGAGTTCAATCCCCGCCAAAAAAGATCCAGAATCTGCCCCAACTCTTGCCTCCAACTACGACTGTCACACTGAAATACTTTGTTCTTTACAGTAGGCTTTGTAATTGACAAACCACTCTAGGAGTTCACCTTGACAAAACTGCCAGATGGACTCGGTGTCCCCAGGCAACATCCTCTCTCACACACAGGACTGATGAGCATTGACTTGAGGCTGAATGTCAGTGTTACCTGGTCTGAAAGCCGGCTTGCTGCATGCTCGATTTCTGCCCTGGCAGCAATGGACTGGCCACACCATGGGGCATAAAAGAACAGAAGTACCACCTCCGAATCCCGGCGAACATGCTCTGCATAGTCCAGTTGCCCCTGAAAGAGGTCAAGGACCAGAGACCTCGAGGAGAAAAAGTTGACAGGTGGCTTTGCTGGGATTATCACATCTTTTGCTCGACTAAAAAAGAGTAAACACAAACAAGATTGCTTATTTATCTTCTTCTTACAACAGCTTTGGGTGGAAGGAGAATGATGTTTAAAAGAAAAGGCCACTTTTGAATAAAAAAATGGCGTATTCAAGTCACTGTCCTGAAGTCAAAGTAGTATACTGTGCTAAGGCAATTTCCACTGAGCTGACACAGACATGAATGACATTTCGGAAACAATTCTCTGGTATCCTGTCCCACTAGGCATGGGCTGGGAGAGGGCTGGAGAGCAGAATAATCTACAGCCTTGCTGCCACACCCCAAAGACTCCATCCCCAACCTCTCTGCAGTCTGGCTCACCACAGGAGCCACAGGTCTTCAGGGTCACTAGCTCTGGAGCTCAGAAGTATGGGGAGGGAACACACAGGCCACACTAGTAAGAATGCAATGTAGTTGCTTACCAGCGACTCGAATCTGAGAAAAAACCAAGTTTGTTAGGTAGGGCAGGCCTGTACTCACGCAGGACATTCAGGCAAAAGTAGTAATTAAATAATAATACACAATTTTCCAGAAACATCATAACTCCAAAGGTATGAAACACAAGTAACAAAGCAGTAAGTCTATTTAACTAGAAAACAGGCTTTCTGAACACCTGAGGTTCCCAGCAGGGAGAAGTCAGGAGGAGAAGGAACCCTGAACAAATGGTCAGAAGTCAGAATGACCATAACTTTTCCATCAGGACAAACAGGTTTTGGCTGGGACTATATCTCGCCAAGTTAAAGTGGTCTTCAGTTGTCCACACACCTGCACTAACACGGCATAAAACTACCAAGATGGTTTAGCTAGGAAACAAATAAACGATATAAAAATGGAATCCTAAAAAAAACACTAGATTAAACCAAAAGAAGGCAGGAAAGACCAAGAGGAACCAAACCCAGAGAGAACAAATAGAAAACAAGTAGCAAGAAGACTTAAACCAAACCACATTAGTAATTATAATTTATATATGTTATATTCATTAAATATAAAAGGACTAAACAAACCAAGGAAGAGGAAGAGATTGCTAGACAACATAAAGCAAGACCAAATTATATATAATCTAAATCACACATTTTACTACTCAGGAGGAAGGAGGATCCCAAGTTCCAGACCAGCAGGGCAACTTAGTAAGACCCTGTCTCAAATTAAAATAAAAAGGGCTGGGGCTGTAGCTCAGTGGTACAGTACTTGCCTAGCATGCCCAAGGCCCTGATCCAATCCCCAGCACTGGAGAAAAAAAAAAAAAAAGCGGGGGAGAGCATATTTTAAATATAAAGATAAGCTGGGCGCGGTGGCACAGGCCTGTAACCCCAGCACTTGGGAGGCTGAGGCAGGAGGATCATGAGTTCAAAGCCAGCCTCAGCAACTTAGCGAGGCCCTAAGCAACTCAGTGAGGCCCTAAGCAACTCAGTGAGACTCTGTCTCTAAATAAAATACAAAAAAAAAAGGGCTGAGGATGTGGCTCAGTGGTGGAGTGCCCCTGGGTTCAATCCCTGGTACAAAAAAAAAAAAAAAAAGATGAAGGACAGAAGCATAAGGATGAGAAGAGAAAAGTAAAAAGGAGTACTGCTAACAATAAGCATAAAAAGTCGACATGATTCATCAGGTAAATAGCTTAACTGAGGCACAATCTTACCATTCGTGGTTATTCCAAAATTAAAAACAAACAAAATACTCATACATAGTATAACTTGGATGAATCTCAAAATAAGTCTGCTGAGTGAAAAGAAGCTAGACATCAAAGAGTACATGAAATATGACTATGCTTCTATGAAATCTCAAAACAGACAAAAGTGCTAAAAGGAGATCTCCCTATTTGAATGACATTTTAACCCTGAAGTCTATATAGAATACATCCATAATCTGAAAAGGGGCTGGGGTTGTGGCTCAGTGGTAGAGCACTTGCCTAGCATGCTTGAGCCCCTGGGTTTGATCGTCAGCACTACATTAAAAAAATAAAATAAAACAAAGGTATTGTGTCCATAATCTGAAAAATTCACTTACATGATCATTTAAAAAACGTTGATTTAGCAACTGTTATTGTGCTTCAGAGGTACAGATCGCTCGGCCACAGCGCCGGCAGGCTGTATTCTAAGGAGCCTACTTTCCAGCAGAGGAAGACGGCAGGTACCCAAACAACTAACAATAAAACGAAACAAAAGGGTCACTGCTGTGTAGACAATAAAATGTGGCGAGGTAACACAGGGTCACAGCAACCCACTATAAGGTGGTAGACAGAGTAGTAACATCTAATGTGAGACCAGAGACAAGAAGACAGCCATGCAAAGAAATGGGGAAGGCACCATGGTGAAAAGTGACATTCTCAAGAGATCCAAAGTCCTGCTATTAGGAGCAATTATGTTTTTTTTACCATTCGAATTGCATGTTAGACACCAAATAATGCAATCTGTGGGAAAAGATAGGTATCTGACAGCTCAAGAAAAGAGACATTGGGCTGGGGATCTAGCTCAGTGGGTAGAGTGCCTGCCTCACAAGCACAAGGCCCTGGGTTCAATCCCCAGCACCGCCAGAAAAAAAAAAAAAAAAAAGAGACATCAACTTGGTATTTTTGCTCTGCAGGTTCAGAGGAGTTCCTAGAGTACGTGAGCCAGATAAAATACAAGATCAATGAAAAAACAGACACTGCCAGGCGTGGTGGTACAATCCCAGCGACTTGGGAGGATGAGGCAGGTGGATCCTAAGTTCAAGGCCACCCTGTACAACCTAGTGAGATCCTGTCTAAAAATGAAAAAAATGGCTGCAGTGTCTGTGGCTCAGTAATAGAGCATTTCCCTAATATGTGCAAGGCCCTGGGTTTAATCCCAAGTAACCCAAAAAAGAGAGACAGAGAGAGAGAAGAGAGGGAGGGAGGGAGAAAGGGAAACAAACTAGCTAAGAAAGAGAAACACTTGCCTCTGCTCCATCAGAAACTTTCATGAGTTCCTATTCATCTCTTGAATTTATACCCAGATCAAAGATGTCCTGCAGCTCTGAAATGTTTCAGGTGCAGAAAAAAAACAAGAGTTGGTTGTAAACAAGAAAGGCCTGTTGTAAACCCAATTTTTTTTTTTTTTTTTTTGGAAGGGATACTGGGAATTGAACCCAGGGGTGCTGTATTACTATGTTATACCCCCAACCATCCCTACTCCTGCTTTTTAAAAATAGGGTTTCACTAAGTTGCTTAGGGTCTTGCTAAATTGCTGAGGCTTGCCCAAACTTGTGATCCTCCTGCCTCAGTCTCCCAAATCACTGGGATACAGGTGTGCACCACATCTAGCTGCAAACCCAATTTTTATCTGAAACTTATACCCTACACCTCTTTCCAAGAAGGATAGAGGCAGTTTTGAAATAACAAATAAAGCAAAAAGAGTATATATACACATGGGTATACATTTATATCTAATACACACATTTTTTCAAACCCTTCAAATCAAGGTAAAAGGAAAACAAGCAGGATAAAGTCATGGAGATTTACTGTACAGAAATGCAGGTAGATGGAGATTAAATTGTCCAGGGATGCACCATTATTAGCATCAAAAAAAAATCAACTTTTTTTATATTATCTAGTTTGAACTCAGTTAAGTAACAGACACTAAAGAGAGCAGTCATTTATTTCAGGTTAGGAGCTACCAGAAATAATTAAAAAATAATAAAAATTTTAAAATATCCCAAAAGACTCTACTTATTCTCCCCTAAGCCTCTGTCCTTATTAAAGATCTTAAAATAAGAAAAGGGGGCAGAAATGCTAGAGTCAGTTGTGTGGCAATAAAATAGTAACATAACACCATTCCATCAAAAAAGACTGAAAAACATTAATCTGAGTCTATTAACAGACTGCCAAATTTGCCAGTAGCATAGAAAGAAAATGGATAAACAAACTCATTGACAAGCTCACTCTCATTGCCAGAAGCAGGTCAGGATTTTATTCTGCTAGCTCTCGAAACTGGATTTACATTCCTCCTTCTTCCTGAAATTTCAAAGGACTTCCTTATCAAGTCATGTTGTCTCAGAACAAACATAAAGTATTATTTTTACAGCTAGACAAACTGATGTTAAAAAAAAAAAAAAAAAAAAAAAAACCTCCTATACCTTTGGGAGAGATGCCTCTCTTCCTCATTTGAACCCAAATGCCAACTTGCAAAATTCTACCTTGTAAAATACCTTTGTATATTTTCCTTGTGGAGGGCAATGATGAAGAGCAAGTGAAGAGCAAGGTTAAGAGTCTAGTTTCTGACTATAAAGAATTCAAATTTCAGTTCAGTCAATTAATAGATGTTTGACTCTGAGCAGGTTTTGTAATGTGACAAGGCTTGACTCTTTCACCTATAAATTGGGAAGGGTAACAGTATGCCCAAGCTTTACTAGGGATTGTAAGATTTAAATGAGATCTATGCTACGCTCTCAAGTATGTGTTAAATGAATAAATGCATTCATCTGGACCCTAGATCCCAAGCAGGTATTTCTGTTCACCAGGAGACATCTAGTGATGTCTGGAGACATTGTTGGTTCTCACATCTGGGGGCATGTGCTACCAGCATCAAGGGTACAGGCCAAAAATGGTGCTAATCCTTCTTGAATGCACAGGACAGCCCCCTACAACAAAGAATAATCTGGCCCCAAAGTGCAATGGTGCTGAGATGGAAAAACCATGATGGCACAATACGTGGCACACAGCAAATGCTCTAGGACGGTTATTCAAATTCGTTATTTTTCCACTGAAATACCCAATCCCATAATATCTTGTTGGCAATGGGGGCCATATAAACTTAAAAAAAAAAATTCTCCAGTTGAAATCTTCCTCTTGACTGACATGTCAAAAGGATGTTATCAGTGGCAAAGGTTTCATAAACTGGAGTCTCAAAAGATACACTGTGGACCTGGGAGGCCAGAGTACAACTGAAATGTAAATTTTGTATCAGTGAACTTCCCTGAAAAAAGGCACACTCACTTTCATTCCTCTTCCCACGATCCTCCAGCCTACTCAAGCCTTTCCCTGACCCCCGCGCCAGTCCCAGGGAAACACCAAGCTTGTCCAGCCTCACAACTTTGCACTTGCTGTTCCCTTTACCTTGGACGCTCTTCCCTAATATCTTCCCAGTGCTGACTCCTTCCTCTCCTTGTGAGCCTCAAGTTCCTTAAGAAGGCATTTCTGACCCACCCTCTTCCCTTCTACTCTCTAGATAGCACTTCTTGAAGCTCTAAAATTGCTTCCTTGTTCAGCGTCTGTCCCACCCACTGGAATATCCGCTCAAGGCGGGCAGACTTTTGTCTTCACTGCTGATTTAACGAGTGCTGGGGTGACAGTGGGTACTGATAAATCATTAGACCAGTGAGTGCCTCCGTTCCCAAGAGCCTGGGACGTTCAAACGGCTGTAACTACACTGGTTGCATAAGGGGAATGAAATGGATGGAAAACGAGGGTCTTATATTCTAAGCAGAAGTGACAGGTGCACCCTCGGAGACCCTCACAAGTGAGAGCAGCTCAGAAACACGACCCACCTCCCCGGGTACTCCTCCGGGATGGAGGGGCGCCAGGCAGCACCCGGAAATCTCGCCATATGGCTGGCCGGGCACTGAAAGTGGGGGCCCCGTGGCCGCAGGCCTGGGGAGGGTCAAGTTCGTGGCTCCAGGCAAGGTCAGGCCCGACGTCCCCGCGGAAGCCGCTACGACCCCCGACCCTGAAGGCCCCGAGCCGGCCATGCACCGCCTACCCACCCGGCTGAAGGGCGCTGGCCGCGGACCCGGGGCCCGGCCGCCTCACCTGCAGGTGAACTTGAGGGCGAGGAGCAGCGCGCAGCCGAGCGCCACGGCCCCGCAGAGCAGCTCTGGCCGCCGGCGCGCCATGAGGGAGGCGCCGCGCAGCCCGCGGCGGAGCCGGCCCGCCGAGGACGCTTCGGCCGGGGCCGGGCCAGGGGAGCCGGAGCCCGCGGGGCCACCGCCACCGCCACCCTCGTCCTCGGCGTCGTCGCTGCTGCTGCTGCCGCCGCCGCGGCCTCCGCATTCCGACATTACATGCTCCCAGTCGCCGGCTTTATACCGCTGCCACCGCCGCCGCCTCGGGCCCGGGGGCCCGGCCCGGCCCGCCGCTCCCCAATCCCGCAGCCGGCCGCGCCCGCTAACCCGGACCCTCCACGTCAGCCGCGCCGCGGCGGCGCTCCGCCCCCGCGGCTCCGCCCCCTTTCCACGGAGTGTGCGCGAATCCGAACTCCTCCCGGCAGTCCCGCCCCCTTGGGCCACGCCCCCCCGTGTCCACAGAGTCTGCGTCTGCGACGCTTACGGTCCCGTCATCGTCCCACTGGCTCCGCCCCCCGTCCACGGAGTCTGCGCGGGCGCTGCCGTCCTCACGCGCCTTGGCCCCGCCCCCTGCTGGGGCAGTCTGCGCAGGTGCAGCAGCGGAACACGCGGAAACTGCTGTCCTGTCTACCAGTCCGCTCGTGTGGTCCCGCCGGCACTTCCCCTAGGCTTTAGGAGCCCTGATGACAGCAGCAATCGCGTCCACTACCCTCACTACAGAACCATTCGTTTATTCGTGCAGGGGCGAGAAGGGACACGAGTGAGACAGGAGAGGTCTCAGCCTCTGTGCCTCGGCCTGCGCCCCTGTGAAATGGGGGTAATAGCGCTATTGCTCGCAGGATCACATGAGGAGATTCGTGGAAAGCGCTGAGCATAGAAGTACTCGGTAAATCTTAGTTACTGATGGGTCCCGCGGCAGACTGTGCCTCGATTAACTCCTGTGTGCCCAGGCCCAAGTGGGGGCTCTGTTCTGCCCGTATCACTTTACAGACAGGAAAACCAAAGCTTGGAAAAGTCACGTGACCGAGGTCCCTAAGCTAGGTGGGAAATTCAGACTCAAAGGTCGTCCTGAAGGAGAAGCCACTCCAACAACCCACTATGTGCCCTCAATGTCTAGGTCGCTCTTTGGGGGGAACTCTTTCCTTGGGAACTAGTGCAAGGAGGCCAGCCAAGCCCAACAATCCCAGGCTCCTGGGTGATTGGGGGGTTATGGCAGGTGGTTTGTTATCTCCAGACGGTTTTTTGAGTGCTGGTGCCACTAGATGCGCTCAGCACTGGGTTTGTTCAGTAATGTATTCTCGGACCCTAAATGCTAGATCCTGGGGATCGAACCCAGGGCCTTGCACATGCTAGGCAAGCACTGAGCGAAATCTACAGCCCTTTTTGTTTTATTTTGCCCCATGATGTCCTCAACCTTGGCAATCCTCCTGCTTCAGCCATCTGAGGAAATGGCATTACAGGCATGTGCTACTGTACCAGGCTGTGTTAGATCGTTTCTAATTAAGACTTGTGAATTCAAAAATTCAAGTTGGAAAGGGAAGACACATGATTTGAGAATGACAGGAAGAAATTGTTTTGTGAGGAAGAGGGACAAGTGTACTGGGGGCAAGTTTATATGATTGATTACACAGCTGCAGAGGCTCTCATCAAAACTTGGCCTCCAATATCAAAAATTGCTAATCAAGGTGGGCACAGTGGTGCACACCTGTAATCCAGTGGCTCGGGAGGCTGAGGCAGGAGGATCAAGAGTTCAAAGCCAGCCTCAGCAGAAATGAGGCACTGAGCAACTCAGTGAGACCCTGTTTTTAAATAAAATACAAAATAGGTCTGGGATGTGGCTTAGTGGTCGCAAGTCCCTGAGTTCTATCCTGGTATCCCCCCCACACACACACACACCCAAAAAGAACCCTGCTAATCAGAGAAAATTTGAGGGAATTAAGGCAGCATGATGTTATGCAAAAAAGAAAAGGTGCAATTGAGAGAAGGTGAGACCCCACCTCTGCCACAGGTCATCTGGGTGCCCCCAGTGCAAATTCTATCACTCCTTGTCTGGTTCTGTTTCTAAAGATGTAAAGTGAACTCTTGCTAGATGAACCAGACACTTAATGTGTCTACCACCAGGGCCCAGTGTCAAGGTCCAAGATGGCTGTGGCTCATTTACACCTGTTATTTTGCTATTTGTTTTCTTCTTTGCCTGCCTTGTTTCTTCTTTACATTTTTTTTTAGTTAAGTAGATATTATCTAGCATACCACTGATTTCTTGAATGATTTTTCACTTTTAAGCTTTATACTTAGTTGCTTTAGGGATTACAACATACACTTTTCAGAATCTACTTCGTATTTATACTAACAATTCCAGAAAGATATAGAAACTGCCCCAATACAGTTCCAGTCACTCCTCTTTTGTGGCTATTATTACCCTTGTCAATATGTTATAACTCAACCATACCATGTAATATTGTTCTTATATAATCTTGTCTATAAAACCTTAGAGGAAAGAATATATTTTGGGAGGAGTTCATTAATCTTCACATTTGCCATTTCTAGTTCTCTTGATTTCTCTTTCTGTAGCTTTAAATAATATGGTCTAATACTAACGAAAACAAATATCATTCCCCTGCCAGTCCTCATTCACTGTAGGTTGCTGGAACGGAATCTGCTCTGTGTGTCGATAGGACACCTAGCATTTGCACAGGCCTTTATAAGGTTCAAAGAGCTTTTGCTGCCTGCGGTTTATATCATGAGCCTTGCAATTCCTTGTGAGCACACACAGGGTAACGTCGTAGGGGCCAGGAAACACCCTGGATTAATAAAAGGGTGTGCCCTTTGCTCTTCTCTGAGAACCTAAGCTGTTGCTGAAACCAGAATGTTCTGAAACTATTAAAATTTCAGAATAGGCCCTTGGGGTCAGGTTGCACTAACTTGTCCACATCAGCAAGCTTCTGAGCTTCTGTGGCCATTTTTTACACCATGATCAAGTTGGTGAGGTTTGGGAAGGGGTGGGAGAAGAAACACACATGTACATATTTCCCTAGATATTAATTCGTTTTTGAAACTAGAAAAAAATAATGATCATTAATTTTTAAAGCTTCCAAGCATTTACTTACAAAACAGGACATACCTAACATGGTCCAGGAGAGCAGTAATGTAGAAGGGAAGCCCAACTCTGGACCTGGGTAATTGTCTGTTTCTTGGAGACTTTGTATCATGATCCTAGAATGGGCTTTCTACAGGTTGGCATTCATTCCTTGCAACAAATGCTCCTAGAAGGCGGGGATTCTAATCTCTGCAGCTGAAGTTTGCAGTGTGCACTAGCTGCCCAGGTGGTACAATTTCTCATTGAGGTTCAAAAACATCAAAGGCTCTTTTCAAAGAGCCCTGATAGGGTAGGAGGTCTCAGGAAAGGTGAGGGTGATGGAGTGCAGCCTGTCTACCCAGGACACTGAGGGAGGAGTCCCTGAGAACAGGGAGGATTCCCCTGCAGCCTCCACCTCCCTCTTCGAGTCAGACAGGATGACTCACTATAGACAACAGAATTTTTTTCCTTCTCTTTTTTGCTGTACTGAGAATTGAATCCAGGGCCTCATGCATGCTGGGCAAGTGCTGTACAACTAAGCTACATCTCCGTCCTTTTATTTTTTGAGACAGGTTCTCACCAAATTGTCCAGGCTGGCATTGAACTTGTAGTCCTTCTGCCTCAACCTCTCAACCACCTGGAATCCTAGGCATCTGCCACCAATTCTATGGGGACACAAGAACTTGCACAACAATGTGGATATTCATAATATCCAAAAAGTGGAAACAATTCACACGTCCAGCTGATGAATGGATAAACAAAATGTGGCCTCTCTATACAATGGAGTGCTTTTATACCCATAAAATGATATACTTGTGCATACAGGTGAACCTTGGAAAAACGCTAAATGGCAGAAGCCAATCATGAAAGGACATATTGTATGATTCCATTGATGTGAAATAGGCAGGACAGGAGAATCCAGAGACAGACAGCAGGTTAGTGGCTGCCACAGCTTGAGAGGCAGGGGGTGGGGAGATTCAGGAAATGAGGGTAAAAGGCAATGAAAATACTCTAAAATAGAGTATGATGATTTTAGCACAACATTATGAATATGCTTTAACTTTTTATTTTAATAGTGCCAAGGATCCAACCCAGCACTTCACACGTGCTAGGCAAGAGCTTTTCCACTGAGCCACAACCCCAGCCTGTGAATATACTTTAAAAACCTCTAAATTGTATGCTTGAAAATGGTGAAGTTCGTTTTATCTTAAGAATTATTTCCTGTTACAAAACTGAAACACGCCATGGAGATAAAACGTCCAAGTAGACATGGTGATTATTACCATTCCTCTATCATTCTGGATTTGGAAGTTTGGCTCTCACACTTTCTTCCCTTTCCTTTGCTCCCCTCACGCCACCTTCTTTGCCCAATGAGCCGTTCACGTGTAGGATGGGGGTGTGATCTCACCACAGAATAATTAACCTTGACTTCCTGATGCTGAGACCAAGGCTGTGGCAAAGAATGTTCTTAGCTGCAAACCAGAGCAGGAAACTGGTTGATGTAGGCAGAAGAA